>LQRL01070962.1:5507-18289 GCA_001703475.1 Hydroides elegans
TACATTGTTTTAGGCGATTTGTCATCCAAAATATTGTCAGCGGATTTTTTTAAATTTGAAAAGTTTATCTGTGAAGCCATGTACTCACTACTGTTTTACTCACACTTTACCGAGTGTAATTTAACTTAAAAGGTGACAATATCTTGTCGCCGTGTGGTTTTTGAAAGATGTATTTGATTTTAACACAAACGTTTTTGATGGGCGAGTGTGAAATTCCAGTCACTCACCAGCATCACCAGCCTGGTGAGGGTAGGATTTATCTGGGAAAAATGTGATGATTTTCACACACAAAAATATTAATCAAATCTAAAGATTCGAGAAAATAAATATTTGTTAGCTCGATCCTTCGGCACTCACACTTTCATTCGTAGGAATTTACACATCTGCATGCAAACCATCCATCGTAATTTTTTTTGTCGGCCTTTATTGTCAAGATTTTAGAACTGCTAACGATGCGAGTGTGATATCAAGACTCACTCGCCAGTTTGGCGATTGTGAAAATTGTCTAATTGGCATCGCTATAAATGGTGTGTAAAAACCACATAAAATGGTATGTTACAGTTCGATGTGCACACGATATGCAATTTAAAAAATCAATTAATATGATTATTTAGAATAGTAAAATCAATACAAATATTAACTAAAAAGAAACCCAAAATCATCCCGACTTGAATACAAGACTATTCAGACATATTTAAACTTATAAAGAACCGCATAGTGATCCTTTTTTATGTATTCTTATGTGCTGTGTCAATCAATAACAGTGTAGACATTGATAATGAAGCAATTGTTTTAATATTTTAATTTAATTTCTGCAACTAAAAGTTTAAAAAAAAAGATATTTGAAATATGACAATGAATAAACTAGTGATCTTAATATGCTGATTAATTTACGATTCAATATTTTTTTAGCAGCTCTTACACTCTATCATATATAATTCGTAAACTATAGAATGATGCGTGTACTTGGCTTCGCATTTATTTTGCACAGATTAACAATTAGGAAACATCGTTATGGATACATACAAATATCGTATCTTAATTTCATAAACATACCTATTATACTCAACGGAGAGACAAATGCATGGCTCGTGATGGCAAACATTCACTTATTTATTTCACATGTCATCATCGTCTGATTAATTTTTTTGGAGCCATTTACACTGTAAGGCTAAGAAACAGCTGATTTCGATGCTCTCCTTCATTGACTCAAAGTTAACGTGTGTCACTTCTATAAGGCCAACTCAAAGTTAGAAGATATTGGACAGTTACATTGGCACAGTTTTAGGAAAAACTAAGAAGAACACAAGCTACCTTCTTCCAGGTCTGCACTGCGACAAAAAGTCCTCCGTGCTTGCTACCAAGCTTGCCTGAACAGTTTTGGTGGCTCCTTAACAAAACTGATTATGTTTTAGTTAACAACAAGATTGACTGTAGCCCCTGAAGCCATTACAAAACTCGTAAAGTGTCAATGTCTAAAATCGAAATGTTATTCGATGTGCTCGTGTAAGCAATCAAACTTAAATTGCACTGCGATTCGTTGCTGTCGAGCTTTTGAATATTCCTGCATGAACCTTTTTAAGTAAGAACATTGACACAGTTAATGATTCTGACGATGACGTCATGTGAAATGTATCAGTGATCGATTGTCATTATAACTCCAGAATTTGTCTCTCCGTCGTGCTCATGAACTGACTTTGTGAGCTAAATGCCAGTCATATGTACACATTTGCATGTCTCCCGTTTACCGCTCTATAGCATTCTGAGTATGATATATATGTTAATGGAATTGAAATACGCTATTTGTGTGTTAAGATACTAAAACAATTGCTTTATAATCCATGCCGACATTGTATTTGATTGACAAAGCATATAAGAATACATTAAAGGATGTATATATATGAGTTTAAATTTGGTCTGAATAATCTATCTTGTTTTCAAATCGTAAGAATTATTTCTGGGGTTATGTATTTGTTATATGTTGGTATGTTCATTTGATTCATAGAATGTTAGAGTAACGTGCTTATGGACCATTGTGATCTAGCTAAACAATAAAACAAGTGTCATATATCAATGATGGAGTGATTGATAGCATGCAGTTTAATGCTATTATCGATTTGTAAAACTCGATAGTTATACTGATTCTTAAGAAACACTGATTGTTTGCTATACAAATAAATTGCACTTTTCAGCTATCGTATGTTTCAACTGCTTTTCTGGTTTAAAAAAAAATGTTTATGTGGTCGCTCATACATAAAATCAATCCTATCTAAAACATGATGAAATAGATCCTTAATATTCCTAGATTCCTAATAATTTGAGTTATAGATTAATAATGTACTGTGCTTAGGGGCCATCGTTGTTTAGTAAATTGACCGAAAATGGATGTTATGATAAATTATCGTTAGAATTTAATTTAATATTATTATATATTTGTAACAATCGGCAGTTATACCGATGTTTGACATATGATGATTCTAAACGATGCAAAATAACACTTCCCGGCCATCGTAATTTTCTAAATGATAATATGGAGTAATGAATGAATGGTCATTTTCTCAATTAAGTCTACGAAGCTGTTTAAGTTTTTATCTTAAGCGAATTTTACTTAAATAAAATGTTTCGTTAATTATAATTGAAGTTTTTCTTGCTAAGATGAGCTTTTCGGCCATCGTACTTTTCATGCCTAAATATTCAAAATTAAAACTGGAAACATATTTCATTTTAAAGAGTACCCCATGTCAATTCAGAAATGCATAGTTTCAAGATTCAACAAGCAATGCACAGGGAATCATATTTGGGTGGTATTACCGACCGGACTACAAAGCTCTGGCTTTCACTCCAAATCGCCTACTATGTGTTCCCTAATTCGGAGTCTTGGCTGATGAAACGACTGTACAAATTGGCTTTAATCAAGTTATATATTGCATGTAATTTTGGTTGAGGAGCGTTATGGATCATTTCTTTTAACATAACATATATAATACATAATATATATAATAAGCTTCATTTCATTGTTTCGCACTCAGATAGTTTCAATCTGGATCTCATTTTGTTCAGGTACTTGGCTATATCTTTTGTCGGTACAACACTTGAGGTATTAACATTGTGTGAAGTGCAAGTTTATGGAGTTTGAGCATATCTTACATAAATTTACGACCTTACAAACACTTATTATGTCTTATACCTTCTCGTGTATGGCACTGCATAAATTTTTGTTCTCATATATCACATGGTATCGAAATTGTCATGAAAACTAACGATGATACCACTGGAATTACTGGATAAATGGATTTCAATCAAGTGATAAACAGAAGATTATATTTCCTTATCCATACGGCATGGCGAAAAATAACATGCAAAATAAAATATCAAGAACTGTATAGATACAACAATGACATCCTCTTACATGGAGCAACACCTTTTTGATCATAACGTTATCAATAGAAAAATATTGAAATACATTTTATGATTTAGGAATTTTAGCATGTTTATGCATTTGCATAATCTGCAAATTTTGTTTAATTTTCCTGTACAATATTGACTAACCAAATTTTCTAATTATTTAGATATTTAGCCGTATTTATTGTGAAAATCTTTGCAGCTCAAAGATTCTTCCCTCGCCGTGCTTAAATGAAGCTGCTCTGCTAAAACAAAGAAGAGCACCTCACGAGCTGTTCCCAAAAAAGGTGTTCCCCAGCAAATTTCAGCTGGCCTGGAAATGTTTAGAAAATCGTTTCTAGCTTGGAGAGTTG
This sequence comes from Hydroides elegans, assembly GCA_001703475.1. Classification (NCBI taxonomy): domain Eukaryota; kingdom Metazoa; phylum Annelida; class Polychaeta; order Sabellida; family Serpulidae; genus Hydroides; species Hydroides elegans. The sequence goes on from LQRL01070962.1 coordinate 9,263, forward strand.
TGCAGTTTGAAGAACACGTTTTTCTATCATTTATTTATTTTCGCAATAATTAGTGCAACTTATTATTCCGAAATTGATTAAACATGCATGCAATTGTCCAATTAACAATAATTTGCAAGAAATGATAGGTAGTTTGGTTATATTCGACACTTCAACATTTCGAAAAGGTTTCCTTTTCACTTCGAAACTGGTTAGAAAAGGAGAAACTGCTCAGCTGGCTTGGAAAAAGTGAACAGCTTTTTGCAAAATTTTGATTTTCAAAATTCATTATTTTGATGTTGTTCATAACTGTTATGTTGTTTTAAGGTGATTTTACCACTTTTTGAAAAATGTGTCATGGAGTGCCCTTCAACAAACTTATGTCATATGAGCTTATCAACTTAAACGAGTTCAGCATTGAATTAAATGCAGCGCGATTATATCAAGTATGCTGAGAACAAGCTTAATTATTGTTTTATCTGTAATCGTTTCCTTTACAAAGATGCAGGTATTGCGATCACTCGGCGTTTTAGGGGAAAGGCCACCTCCCATTCAGCAGGAGTATCCAACGGGCCTTTTTAAAAAAAAAGTGTCTAATTGCACTTCATTTGGCATGAAATGAACTCTTTACTTATTTAAACCTGATAATTATTCTTAGTTATGGAATGATTTTATTCTTAATTTGCCAGCCAGGAACAACGAAAATATTTCGCAGCAACTTTGCATAGAACTGCCAGCAGAATAAAACATTCACATACTGAAACGTTACATTTCGGTATATAATGGAAAAGCTACTATTCGTGCTTTTTTATGTACATCTTCTATTAACAAGTGCATCTCAATAATATTTCTATGTTTTAATGTCATTTCTTTTTGAAACCGAAGATTGTTTATGCTATTAGAAACATATTTTATATTGGATTTTATTCTTATAAAATACCAGGAAAATACTAACAATGTGAAATGCAATATTTTATCTTTTCTCTTCTGTGAAAATGCCAGCAAGATAGAAATTTCAAAAGAATAGATATTTCAACGAATAAATCGCTGGTACTCCTGATTCAGTGATCCCCTTTGCGATGTGTTGTTTCATAGGTTATGTCAACAATTAATACTCAAGTTTTTGTTGTGAACGAAGGATTAATTTTACATACGCATTAAATAATTTTGAGTGATTCGATATTTGAGTTGCCATAAAACAGTTATAGTAAATTATACCACTTGCGGCGATTTTAGGGCCTGACCATACAGGAAGCTTTTTCGAGCTATCATCCCGACAACCTGTGTTCTTCAATGCATTCCTTAATAAAATAGGAAACTATAATACGCTCAATGAGCTTTTTTTTAGCTTTCCATAGGAAAACCAGTATGATTCTTCAGTGGAACCGGAAAAGGGTTTCCATGTGTTTAGGCGGTTATGATAAAAGTCACTTAAATGAGTCAATATCATAACAGTCAAAGAGGAAATGTATATCGACAAGGAGATGTAACAGTGATATAAAAAGTTTTGTTATAAACCTTTAAAAATTTCAACATTCAAATGATGGTTATTTTTAGCCATCTTTTTTTAAGAAGAATAATTTTGTATGATTCTTTAAAGATATAATTTATTCATTAAGTGTGTCCTTAGTAAAATTGATCTTATGTTGATCACAATATATACGCATGTATCGTGCATCTGAAACGTAGAAGTACATGTAACTCCTGATTAAAACCTATCATTATATGAGTTAAATTAGAGGAGCGGAATAACAGTTACAAATAACAGTTACTAAGCTGAACTAATATTGCGTGCATGATATGTTTTATTCATACATTCATGAAGGGCACCCCACGACATATTTTTCAAAAAGTAATCTAAATTTTACAAAATTTTACAAAAAGGTGTTAATTTGTTCCAAGCCAGCCTAGCTGTTCCTCCTTTGCTAGCCAGCTTGGAGCAGAAACACCTTTTGCAATAATCAAAATGTTGAATATGAATCAAGCTAGAATGCATTTCCTCTAAATCTCCAAGGCAGCTTGGATTGGCAGGGGAACACTTATGTGAGGAATAGCTCGTGAGGTACTCTTCATCAAAGAAGAATTAATGATGAAATGCTACACTTCACTTATCAAATTGATTTTCTCCGTTGACCCAAACTCTGTGAGGGCGCTGTGTACATGATGAGAGAATTTGTACAAAATACATGTTCATATTTAATAAACGAGATATGGCTTTATCTTATTCACCAATTTCAGAGAGAAGCCCCTGAAAATATATTCTAACGGCTCTTTGAAATAAAATAAAAGTTATATTTGACAAAATATAAATCAAAACAATGAAATTGGATATTTCAAAATCTATGAGCATCAAATAAATAACAGAAAATATAAGTCGAAAAACTCAATATCATGCATTTAAATTACGATGAATTCTAATCCATACAAGATGATGTAAAAACACAAATGGACAATATAATGGAAATACATGTAACAGCAATTACCTGGTAAAATATAGATAATGTTTTATAAAATTCTTTATACTCTTCATTATTGGAATAAAAATAACTATTTATGCATATTAATGAACAAAAATAGTGATTCTTGTGGCTTTCTTTGTGTGAGACGCTCCATATAAATCATCAATAAATTACATAATCATAGGATGGCATAATAATAAGCATTTCATATGCTTTACAGTGAAATAATATTGGTTAGAAATTAACTGAGAACCAACTGAATGCTTTATTTAATCGAAATGGATATATCGGACTTGATTATCATAATGTTTCTATTAGTTAAAATCGAAGTAGAGGCGAATTTATGTTACTCTGAATGGAGGCAGTTTAAGAGATTCTCTGATATGGATTGGTCACACTATTTTAAAGCAATTAATTTATTTTTTGCTCATCACAGATGTTACCCAGAACAAGAAATATTAAGGTACCGGATTCATGTTTTTTTAAGAACCACGTGTTATCCATTATAACAGTAATAATTATTGTAATTATTGTAATTATTGTGTATTCTCTAACCTTATCACGCATGTGCAATTACCCTACATACGTGGCTTTGGTTTTTAAAATAAACTTATTAAACTTAAACTTAAAATTCATTGGTAAAACTGCTATGGTTAAACTTGAATATTTTAAACATCTATACATGATTTTTTATGTTTGTTTACCATGATACGCCTACGAGGTACTCAGAAATTCAAAATTATATGTTATGGATTTTTTTTCAAGTTCAAGAAAGCTGCCTTATTAAGTTAAATACCAAAGGTTTATTGGACAAATCATTGTTGACTGTGTGTATAGCCATGTGCATTTATTACACATTCATTTTGATTATTTTTAGTTTCCAAGAATGCATTGCAAAATGTCAATTGTGTTGCGTTTGCACAACTGGAAAGAAAGTGTCATATTTGTGACAGCGCTTTTGGACCAACCATTGGGAACATCACCGGGCCGAACACGCAAGCTAAATTCTACATCCAGTCAGAATACTTCTTTTCATTTGAATGGATTTCTGGTATTTCTTGTAATATTTTTGCAGCATGCATAAGAATGAAATACGCTTACGCATCTACAAATCATATTTCAAGCTACGACGAAGTAATGAATTAAATTAGGAGTACCCAACGAACGTTTTCTCATCCCTTTAATTAAAAACTTTATTCTGTTTGTGCCAGCCTGGAGAGTCCAAAAATCGTTGCACACAAACCTTGCAATCAAGAATAGATACTCGACAATTTCATGCCATTTCATGCCAATTTCATGCCAATTTCATGCCATTTAAAGTTCACCAAAATAGTGTATCAATATGTTTTAAACCTAATCAGCGTAAAGCGGCGTCTGTTCATGTGAAATAATTTTCATATGGATTATTTTTTCTTAAAATAAAATTAAAATGAATATTTCATCCGTGTTCTGTTCTGTTAAAATGCCAGCAAGGAATATTTTACAGCAGAACAAATGATTGCCAATGGGAATATTGAGAAGATATAAATGACATTCGATTTTATGGAAAATGTTTTATGTGAAACTATTAAAATTGATTAACTATTGTAGTATTGAGATCTTAGCGCACAAACAATGACAAAAACCAAACACAAGAAAAATGACAGAGTCCCACCTTTTATTCTGGAGTAGCCTTCCACAATATTTAATAACAATATTTAATAAGATCAATGTGTTAGGCATACATGTCAAACATCTATAAGCATTGTCTGAGTTGCTAGATAGAAAAGTGGCACAATATTATATAAATAATGCATACGACAATATTCAACGCATTTACAGAACTTCATATAGATTCTAACAATCGTTTTCCTCACATGACGTCTCATTCTCGGAACTATCAGAGTCACTTAAAGTAAACGTAACGGGCACTATTTCCTCCAGATGTTTCATTTTCGTTTCCATCTCCAGAACGTGACGGACTCGCGATATCCAGTCCGCTTTAAAAAGTCACGATTTGTTTCATTTATATAAGAGCCTTTTCTCATTTTGAATGGATTTGGAAAACAATATTTTTTGTAATAATTCAGTGACTTTTTATTATTGTAAAAAGCGTCATAATTTGAATCAATCCAAAACATCTGAAAATATGATAATTGTAACATTGTTTCAATAAAATATATGTTGGGGTAGAAGGGGACGACGAATTTTTATTCGAAAAAGAAAGATGATTTTTCTCAATAACATGAGCATTTTATTCACATTGATTTTCTAATTCAGCTGAGAAGATCTTGCAATAATGAATTAAACGCAGAACGATTTAATAGAATCTATGACCAGTATGAAATTATATTTTTGAAATGAATGAGGTAAATGACAAAGTAAAATCAGACATGGGTACACTGGTGGTGTATCCCCCTGCAGCATTTTAGACTTTGCTCTTATAATAAAGTTAAAAAGGTATATAGCTAAAGCAAGAAAAAAGTTAATGATTAATGACCGGGCCTTAAAATGGTCCCCTGGTCATTGTTTGGGGTTTAGATCTTTGACATTTGTGAGCTAATTCCCGACTCTGATTCGGGTCAAAATATATGCAAATTCAAATTAACCCCTACACATGACCTCTTGAATATAAGGGATGTTCCACGGATTTCGCTGGACTTAGAAAATTCCAGACGTGAAAGTAGGGTATACACGTATTTACAAAAATAATATATAAAATGTGTAAATGTTATTAATTGCTAAGCAAGAAACTGCATAAACTAGTGCAATTTTGAATTATCTTGTTTCGATAAGTTAAAAGATATATCCGGTTTTCCGTGCGCTAAGATCTCAATACTACAGTAGTAGTAAAAGTAATGATTTCGATTCGATGATATTAATTATCATTTTCAATACATGAATGCTATTAATTGTTTCAGAGGCAACGACTAATATTGCACCGCTGGGACCAGCTCATCAGTCCTCCACATTTTACGAACCAGCTTTTTTTCTCGATGGTATTGCAAGCAACGAAATCGATGGTGACCATAGCATATTGTGGGGCGGAGGGTCTTGTAGCCATACACTTTGGCAGGTCGATCCCTGGTGGTCTGTGGATTTAAATGGCATGTACTTTGTCATGGCAGTGGGCATTACGAATCGCGCTGAAGGAATGGGTGGGTGAAATTCGAACATGTTGTTGCATTTTGTATTTTTTAAATTTCTTCTTAATTATTTTTTTGTTTTGATAAGGCTGACGGAAATTCGTGCAAAATGTATCTCTCGAATCATAGCTATTCATTGCTTTCAGCCAGCCTCACTTTTCCCTAGGCCTTATTATATTTTGTGAGGCTACGTTATTGAATGTTGAAATGTTTGATGCAAATATGTGCATTCAATTTAAAGTGGTTTGATGTTTATTCCTTATCGATGCTATCGATTTTTGGATTTAACTGTTTATTATTTGTGCTAACGAACACATTTTGAACTGCTTTTCACTAATAACAACTAGAATCGAATTTGTTTTGCTGATGTTCATTTGATCAGTGACTTGACCTATTTCAAAATTTACCAAATACTTTCGTTACCAGGTTACCGTCTACATGACTTTGATATAACGTTGACAGTAGACCTCGACAATCCTGATTATTCTGTGAATCGGGAACTTTGTACCCATTATCCAGGACCAATGCCAGATGGAGCCACAGAGACGATAATATGCAATCAAGTGATATACGGAAGGTAATTTTTCAAATTCAGATTAATTCATAGTGCTAAGGAAACTTCTTGCATATCTTTATAGAGTGAAATAAATTCGACAAAAATGAGGAAATGTCTGAAGATGATTACACTATTTGTTGTTTCATTATATCAAAACCTTTAGAGTTAAGATAAATACAAAAAAATCATATGACATAACATTTGAAGACGAAATATGCAACTACACTATTAGTTGTTTTCTTACACAATAAACATATAAGGCGAAAATAAATGCGAAATATTGACAAGACAATTGACAGTGAAATATGTAATTACAATAATTGTTGTTTTCTTAAATAATAACCAAAAAGGTAATTTTCGCATTTTATTAAAAAAAATACTTGCTTTGTTTTTCGAGTTATCCCATACAAACAACCAAGCACATGTATTCCATAAACAAACCAAGCACATGTGTTGTTTTACTGTATATTTTAATCATACATCTTTTGTAGGTTCTTGACCGTTTCCATCGAAGGAATAAATGAAGTATTAACACTCTGTGAAGTTGAGGTCTTGGGTGTTTGATTAAAATTGACATTGGATAATTTCGATTTTTTTCTTGAAATGGACAAGGTTTAAAAACTAGGAAGTTTTCCCATCAATTACAATAGGAGGCGTTTATATAGGCGCGTTTACTCTTTTTATTGTTCCTATTGCCATGATTGTTGACGCATCGTTAATAATGTAAGAAACCATTCATCCTGCTGCAATACACCGACAACAGAATCATGTCTAAAATTATGCCTATTCGTTCTCTTGCTCTTTAGAGACGACTGACTGTACGCCAATCACCACGGTCCGATACTCTGCGCTCTGCGGTAGCAATAGGGAGCCATGCGTCTGCTCACACAAAGATAGTCAATTCCTTGGGTTGCCTGACTCTCGGTTTTGCATTTGTGAACATGCTTTTTAGGGGTTGGCGACATAGGTAGCTTTCAGGATGGCGTCTTGTGACATGGTCAAACCATCTCTGCCGTTTTTGAAGGGCTTTGCGGATGTGCTCATGTCTCAGTCTTTCTCTGTCACCCCTAGGATGGCTCTTAGGAAACGAATTTCTAACACTGCTCGTTTTGCCTTCCCTCAGGGTCCATGTTTCGGATGCGTATGCGGCTATAAGCATTATGAAAGCGTTGTACTTGTGTGTCTTCAGGGCATTGCCTGTCGACTTCTTTTCCATACGGCTTTTCTCGACGGCCAATTGCTGTCAACGCGAGTCCCATCCGACCTATTGCCTCTGCATCGATATTTAGTACAACGTTTCCTAGGATTACAAATAGGAATAACTTGTATTTTAATAACGTCAATGCGACACCTTCTGAGAAAAGTACTATATAATTCAAAATATGTCAATATGAGTGACCGCTTTCAATCCTGATCTTATCACTAGTTGTTAATATTTCAAAGCAATTTTTGTTTGTAAAAATATATATTTAACATTTGCTATTTGACGATGGCGCACAGCCAAGCACAGTCAATGTAGCTGCTCTAAATAGGAATAGGGTTATTCCCTTGTTATTGATTATTGTAATTGGGGTACTACTAGCTAATCATTCAATGGGTTGAATTTATTTAAATTGTATGTATGACTGGCAATAGCACAATAAAGTTTTGAAATGCAAAATTAAAGTGTTTTAGTTTTTGACGTATTACCAGAATATTATTTTGGATTGTTTTCATTGTTACGCTTATAAATAATGAATAGTTGCATTAGCTCAAAAGAGTTAGCATTTGGTTTAGTGTATAGTAAAGCATCTTTGATTTCGCTTTAAATAATTCGTTGAGTATTTCATAATAGATTCATTTTTCATATTCAAATTTGACAATACTTCGACTTTAAAAATCCCAACCTTTGTGACCATGTTTTAACAATAGACCAACCTATACCCTGTTCGATTTATGGCTGACAATTTAAAGTCATTTATAAATATCTTACCATAGACAAGTTTCAATTTGCCAGAGACAAATGTATTCGACTGGTTCTTACAAAACGAAGATACATATATTCATTGTCTATTACACTTTTAATCTCCTTATTATTTATCTAACACATATTGTTTGACAATAAACCAGACATCAACTCTGTTTTAGTATTTTCCATTCAATGACGTGTTATGTTGTACAATAAGTAAATTTAGAAATTAAACAGAAATAGTGTGCCGATTATTTGATTTTTATAGATTGCAAGAAGACATTCCAAGACAACAATAATCAAAATTGGCTTAATTATTTCATTGCAGCATTAAATACATAAGCGATAACAACCAAACTTGCACTCGTCTTATAACCAGTTTGCCCCACCGTACAACCGTATTTCAATTGTAGTATTTTATACTCATTTAAACAATCGAAACATCATGTTTGATAAATACAATTCCTTTAGTTCATGTTTTATCTTAGCACTAAGGCAACGGAGGTATATATGAATAAATGATAAACTGCGGATGACTGCATGATCATTAGCTCGATTGAGAACTTTAGTTAGAGCTCTCTACTGTGCACTTTAGTCAATGTATGTCTACATGAATAGTCAATGTAAGTCAACGAGTTAATTGATGAATAACAATTCATGAATAATAGAAATTGACTTATCATTATGACAGCAGTTTCCTTGGTATATCGATCACAGTCTCCCGTAAAAGGAATTAAAAAATATATGCAATTTATTGATTTTGCATATTTCTTAAAATGGAACACTTTGCTTGAATATGATTTAAAGCTACATTCAACAACATACATGCACCATAGTTCTCGTGACAAATATGGGCTGCTTAAAAGATTTATAAATTTTATCATGAGTTTTAGAAAACAGTGTAATTTGAACTGAACACTGATATCATTTGGCGCACTGGATTTTAAAATATTTTTGAAT
>LQRL01070962.1:18435-31921 GCA_001703475.1 Hydroides elegans
AGTTGTAAAACAACACTGGTTAATAAATAGGATCTGTATGTCAACATAAAATTATATTAAAATAGTGGAACACATTCCCAATTTTCAAAATATATGTCCATTAATCTTTGATGCAAAATATAAATGGCTTTCAAAACGGATATAACTATTTTACTTTTATTGACTCATATAATCAAATTAGAAGCACACATTTGCCGTCAATCACAAAGAAAGGAGTTTGTCAGATTATCGGATAGACATGATTTAAACAAGATTTATTTGTTCTTTGTTTTTCACAGATGTTATCACGAAGAAGAATTATCAAGGTAGTTATTAAGGCTATATAATTATACGTATTCAGTAAATATACGGAGATTTAGATTTTGTGTGTGACTACTAATTTAATGCAATATATTTTTCTATCATATTTACACGTGAGGTTGTAAGAGGTTATTGATGATTAAAAAAATAGGCATAATTTTAGCGTCAATACATCCACAATCTGTTGAAGGTAATATCAAAAAAATAAATACCCATAAAAAAAAACAATTTCATATCGGACATTTTGTGGCGATTTTGCAAATGGGCTCCCAAAACATAGGGACTATAAGAAACAATAAGGAGCGGGCTTTTTACATGCACGCTGACCTTTGTATTTCATTGGCCCTACGCGGAAATTGTGTTCGTACGTTATGGACTTATTTGTATTCTTTGCTTCATTCAGTTATCGCGCATGTATCGAACATTGCAATGACCATCCTGCCTGTGTTGCCTTCGCACAACTCAAAAGAAAGTGTTACATATGTGACAAAGAAGCTGGCCACAATATTTACGACACAAGAATACACATCTCCTTCTATGCGGTGTCTGGATATTTTGATCAATTTGAGTGGATTTCAGGTACAAGTCTATGTCATCGCGTTCGTTTGTGGTAAATTAAATGAAGAGCTACGATAACAACAAGGGCAAACTTACGTACTAAACATATTTTTCCATATATCATCACCGTATTATCGAAGTTTAAATATCCACTGTGTTTTTATAACTATAATGGCCGGTTCCAGACCTCGCGATATCTCCGAGATTAAAAGCTATCGGGGGATTAATTGAAAATTGCAAAATTTTCGGGTATCAGACCCATGAATTACTATCAATCCAAGGCTGAAAATGTAATCTTGGGGTGTACCAGGATTAAGTTGGTTATTATTTGTAAATGTTGCACTTTCTAACGGAAATGCTTAAATTTTCATTAATAACTATAATGGATATCATTAAGTACATACTGAATTTTAATATTCCACCATTGAAGTAAAAATGAAGCATAAATGATTTTTTTCTAAAATATAATGTTAAGTTATAAGGAATTGTACATGTTTATGGTCAAACCTTTATAGCTGTGGGGTGTTTGTTTATTGCCTCACAGAATGATGAGCACAGTCTACATTATTATCTGGTAAACAAAACATGAAATTATAGTCTAGTATCCATGCCTGTTTAATCGTTTGATTGATTGTTATTGCATAGGTTCAGATACTTTAAAGTAGATTTGAATCGCAGACTACCTCTATAGCAATACGCCAGTACATTGATAATTTATATCAAATCTAAAAACAAAGGTCGAACACGCCATGCATGGATACATAATGCTATATTTATCAGTAAAATCGCACAAATAGATCAAAGGCCAAACTATTATTAGCATAACATTTGTATTATCATAAGGCACGAGAATTAATTATAGATAAGTCCTGAATTCAAATATCTAAAGGTAATTGAAGGGTCTGAAACTGAAAAATAATCAAGAATTATTCTTTGATTATCCAAGCAATCGTCGATAAAGCTTGGATATTGCAATCGCGAAGTAAACCAAATAATACCCGACAAAATCTCGGATTCGAGTTCGACCTCTGCACCGGCCATTAGTTGTTTCAGCTTATGTTGTGAACAATTTCGTTTTCAGAATTCTTATCAAATATCGCATTAACCGGAACGGCTAGCCAATCCTCAGATTGGGATTCCGTTGGTACCCCAGACAAGGCTATTAATGGCGATCTAAGAACACTATATGCGGACGAGTCCTGCACACATACAGTGACCGAAACCAACCCCTGGTGGTCTGTTGATTTAAACAATATGTACTTTGTCACGGCTGTGCGCATTACAAATCGCGCCCAAGGAGTTGGTAATTGAAATTTGTATATGTTGTTGTAGTTTGTATTTGAAATTTCTTCCCAACTATTTTATGTTTGAATATGGTTAAAAATTGTACCATCACCTATCTCTTTAACTGCTACTGATAATGTCTGTTTAGTACTCTAACACCTTAATCAGATCATATAACACCAATCCTCCGCAAATTCCATTGGCTACCCGATTCAGTCCGTTTTGATTTTCGTCATTGTCTATAAATGTCAAAGTGGAACTATATAATGTATTTGTTACAAATATTTGATATGTTACAAATGTATTCACAAACATGCATCCTTTGATTAAATTCGCGCGATTCTCTAGCATAACAATTATTCATTCAATCAACATACCCTGCTAGGGTTTTCATAGCTGCTCATAGATTGTTGAACAAACTGTTATTGCAGATCGAGTAATGTTGAACGTTGTGAAAACATATAAGCTTAAAATATTCTAGGATTTAGGCGTTGATATGGTGAATACGTTGTGAAAAAATATGACTTTAATATATTCTAGGATTAAGGCGTTGATATGGTGAATAAATGTGTCCTTTTTTAAAAACTAATTTGGATATTTCGAAATATTTTATGCAAATGTGCAAATGTAAAGAATATGTGAATGTGTTAATAACTAAAATTCAATTTGATCACCAATTTAATTCACATTTGATTACCCATTAAACTTTTCAAAGAAATACTCACCACCTGCTTTCGCTAACAGGCAACCGTCTGCACGACTTTGATATAATCTTGTCAATAGACGGTCAAAACCCTAGTTATTCTGTTGATCGAGAACTGTGTGCCCACTATTCAGGACCAATGCCAGATGGGGCTACAGAGACCATTAAGTGCAATCGAGTGATTTATGGAAGGTAAGAGTAATCATTAAATTCATCCTTAGGAATTATTGTTTACAGTGAAAATAAATGAGAAAACATTAATGAAATATATGGCGATAAACTATGTTATTGCACTGATTATTGTTTTTCCATGCAATAGCCTACTACTCAACTGCGCTTTTAAAATAAATTATGGACATATAAATAATTTAACTATTTTTCTGTGGAAAATCATTTTTTAGGTTCCTGACCATTTCCATCGAAGGAGCACATGAAGTATTAACACTCTGTGAGGTTGAGGTCTTGGGTGTGTGAGCACTAAAAGATCGACATTGGAGAGTTTTGCTATAGTGTTGCACGGCTAAAAAAAATCGAATAAATGTTCATTTTTCTATGGAACCACGAATCAAAATAAAATAATTTTAAGATTAATATATTCAAATGGCAAAGTTGCAAAACATAGATTTATTTCAATTTTTTACCTTATGATTTTTTAGGAAATCGGTGTTTTCTCATGAAATTGAGCATACATTTTTTACATATGGCTGAAAAAAACAAATTTGACATATATCCTTTATATATGGCCCCGAAAACCTTGTCCCTCCTCCTCACGTGTCCGATCACGAATGTTATGATTATGGTATGTTTGACATTTTAAAACATGACACATTTTTTTACCTTTGTTAGAGAACAATATAAACAAAACAATAGGAGATTGATTATTCAATTTTATTTCAAACCATGTATACTTACATATATGAATACATGAATATATGAAAATTTCGTTTGATCGGTCAGTCAAGTTAAATCAATGCTTGATGAGGATTCATAAGAGTCGCTTTCCTCAGAACTCTCATCACTCGAAAATGAAATGATAATGGGTTGAATCGCTTCAACTATTCCCCCTGCTTCACATAGACGATTTTCGATAGAGAGTACATGTTTTGTACAGCTTTCCAAGGCATCTACAGTGATAGATTGAATGGCTTCATGGGTTAATTTCTGTACTTTTTTCATACGAAATGTGTTGTTTCGCCACGCTACAAAGCGTTTCATTTGGGCCCAAATTAGCTCGATAGGGTTGAGCTCACAATGTCGAACTGGACTTCTGAGTACAAAATGACCATTTTCCTTATGGCTTCTCTATCAAAGTTATCAATCTTATTTAGAGTTTCTTCTTTAGACTTTGAACCTTTCTTTTGACAATTTACAACGGCTCTTATAGTGAAAATCGATAGTTGAAACCCTTTCGCTAAACTGTTCACAATATTTTTGAATATCTTTCCTCTATATTGATGATTAATGCGCTTGAAAAATTGATACATTAAAATATATCAAAATAAAGACTGTTTATAAACGATTCAAAATGTTAAATTTATATGTAAAAAAAGCTTCATAATTTGAAAGTATCTTTTCATGTAGCCAGACCCTAATTTTCTAGTTCACGGTAGAGTATTTGAAAAGTCTAAACTGCATGTTTGGCGGGTGTATATATAGAATATTATGACGTTTTGGGTTGTGAGCAGAATCTATTTGTTTTTTTTTTACCCCTTGACATTATTGAAAGGATATGTGCAAACTTACGTTCAATGATGTGGCAGGTTTGATGAAACGATATGTTTGATTGATCAAGCTTCAAAAATATATGTACATGCTACTTGCAGAGAAAAGCATATGGTTTGATAATAACTTTAGGCATAATAACGTTTCTGGAATCAAGTTATATATTGCAATACCATAAAAATTTTGAATTACTTTTAAACATATTTGTATGCACCCCATATCATATAAAAAGTGTAAAGCGCATATCTGTTTGTTATTGACACGCCCTTGACAGCAACATGTTAGGGGTCGTTTGTGGCGTATTTCATCAGAATTAAGGAATCGTCAAAATTTTCTAAGACTCGGAGAATTTTTCTTAATAAACACCACTTTCAATATTTTCACCAATATTCTAGTGTTTTGCCATCGATAACAAATAATAAGTTATATAATATTTTGAAAATAAAGAAATAAAATGCTAAAATGCAGTAATCGCGTAAATAATGCCGTGCAACACTATAGTTTTATCACCTTGGTAGTTTTCCAATCAATGGGGCATTTATATAGGCGCATTTTCTCTTTTTATTGTTCCCTATTGCTATGATTGTTGACACATTGTTGTTATCTAAAAACCATTAATCCTGCTACGATAAACCAATGAATGAATCATGTCTAAATTATGCCGTTGAATAATGCCTCAATTATGAAAAGGTTAAAATTTTAGGTTGTGTTATTCAAAGACAATTTGATACTTTAGTATCATTTGAATGTTAAAAACTTTTGTGCGACACCTTCTAAGAAACTTACCATGTTAAACAGCGTATGTCAATATGTATGTCAAAATCATTTTCTATTTTGCTTTTATCTTCAGTTGTTAAATATTACATTGCAAGTTTTGTTTGTCTGTTTAATTATCTATTTACTCAATTCTTATCCATTCATATTGAAACATTGTGACTGAACTTGAGTGAAACACCTTTATCTATTTACACAATTCTTATCCATTCATATTGAAACATTGTGACTGAACTTGAGTGAAACACCTTCTGAGAACTTTACTATTTAATACCACGTTTGTCAATATTCAAAGCAATCAGATAGATCTGATCGCTTTGAATGCTGCTTTTATTTCTAGTTGTTTAACAATACGATTTTCGTATAAATAGATATATTCATCTTTGCATATTGGACAATTTTAATAACGGTGATTGGTAATAACCCACAATAGCTGTTACACCATTTGCAATCTTGTTTACAAAGTACGCGGTGATTTAGTTATGTCGGGATTTGAAGTCTTTCTTGATGGATTTGCAAATGAAACAACCCGTTCATTTCATGAGAAACCCCCAAAATACGATTGCATTCATAATTTTGTTATAGTGTTTCGCGTATCGGGAACGTTTTCCTTTTATACAAATGCAATTGAGCCGAAAGAAGCCGCGAATGGACATAAAATGGTGCTGAATAGATCACCATGACGTTGTACAATATATAGTTTTAAAGTTAAAAATTATAGTTTTAAATGTGTTACTGCATCATCAGTATCATAAAAAAAACATTTCATTTCAATGCAATTTCTTTGTTGTGCTTATATATTATGAATAGTTTGATAA
The DNA here is from genome assembly GCA_001703475.1 of Hydroides elegans. Taxonomy (NCBI): domain Eukaryota; kingdom Metazoa; phylum Annelida; class Polychaeta; order Sabellida; family Serpulidae; genus Hydroides; species Hydroides elegans. The sequence goes on from LQRL01070962.1 coordinate 24,595, forward strand.
GAATAACAATAGTGTCTGATTTATTGTGGAGCAAAATACCAAAATATCTTAAATTAGCCTTAAAATAATTTAAACATATTGTGAATTGTTTTTCGTTGAGTATTTCATTATTCAACTGTATATTTCACAGTATTTCGGTATCGGAAACCCGATCTTTCGTAAGCATTTTGTAACCAAAAAAGATTGGGTCAAACTATGAACCTGTCCGCTTCATTGATGACAGCTTTAAGTCAATTTCAAATATCTCACTCATATATACATGTACATGTCAGTTTGCCGGATAATTATTTTCAACTGTTTTCTACAGAGCAATGCCATTCACTGTCTCTTACTCTTTAAATGTCCTTGTTTAGCAAATATGCATTTCCTACAATAAACTAAACATCACTTCTATTTCTAGTGCGTTTTGTTCAATGATGTATTTTGTTATATAGATAGTTTCTTTGAAATAAACAGAAAAAAGTGGTTCGATGAATTTTATTGATTTTATGAAGCAGTTCTAAGACAAACAGCACAACAACAGTCGAATTCTCGTAAAGAAACTTTTTATTGCATTGCATTTTTAGATTAAAGGGTTATCAAAACCGAATTTCCGCAAATTTTCTTATCTCATACACTCAAGTGCCTTACTGTACAAACTGTCTTTTTGACAATCTGACTCATTAAAACACTTGAAAAGCCATGTGTGAAAATAATGAAAACATATGAAATTTTATTATTTCATTTATTATCTTTGTGCTTGGAGAAGATAGGTTAATATGAATAAATCATAAACAATTGTTTGACTGCTCAATCCTGGGCACGACTGAGAACTTTATTTAGAATTTTACTGTGCACTTCACCAACACATGAATATTCAATGTATGTCAACGAGTTTATTGATAAATAGTAATTCATGAATTATAGAATCTGACATAACATCAACATAAGAACCTGACCACATTGGAAGTTTATCGAGCTATTTTATCCTAACAACCCGTGAGTTTCAATGTTAAGTCGAAAGGGAGTTCAAAACATAATAAAACGCCCATTTGGTTTTAAAAAGCTAGACGTGTATTTGATTTCCAATGGAATTCATTCTTAATAACGGTTTGTAGGATTAAACCCCTGGAAAAAGTTTCCCGTGTGGCCAAGCCCTCTCATGTCCGTTGTTATATCTTCAATCGCTCGTAAAAGGAGTTTTGAAACATATACTACCTACTGATTTTGCATTGTTCTTTAAATGGAAAATGCTGCTTGAATAACATGCCACCACAACATACAGAGGCCATATTTCAATGGCAATAATTGCGTGCTTAAATACTTTATAAACCTTGCGATGAGTATCAGGAAATAGTTTGACTGTAAAATTGAACGATGATTTTACTGAGCGAACTGGATTTTAAAATGTATTAATATTTTACAAACATTACAAGACAAGATGCAAACAGGTTGTTAAACAACACTGGGTCATTGATGTCAACATTGATTCAAATTAAAATAGTGGAACATTTTGATCTAAAATATCAATGGCTTTCAAAACGGATATAAGTATTTTACTTCTATTGACTCAAGTCATAACATTGGAAGCACACATTTGCCGTCAATCACAAAGAAAGGAGTTTGTCAGGTTATCGAATAGAAATGATTTAAATAAGATTTACCTGTTTTTCTTTTCACCGATGTTATCACGAAGGAGAAATAACAAGGTACATGTGTAGTTATTAAGGTTATGTATCGTTGAGTATTTGGTTTATATTATGAGATTTGAGTTAGGCTTGTTTTTACTTATTAAAAGTAATATCTATCTCTTTCATATTTACAAGCTAGATTATAAGAGTTTGTTGGTAATTTAACCAAATACAAACAATTTTAAGCTTCTAGACATCCACCGCCTGCCGAAAGTAATATTTAAAACATTTATACGCACAGAGAAATATGTTTATTTAAGAATTGTGTGGTGATTAAGCATTATTGCGCTCATATTGGCTCCCGAAACCTTCACTATGAGAAACGGGCTTATGGCATGTACGTTGTTCCATCTCAAAACAAAATGTAAATTGTGCAACCATTTGTTGATTGTAATATGTATAATATCGCTCTAATATGGACTCATTAGTATTTTTTGTTTTATTCAGTTATCGCGAATGTATCGAATATTGTAATGACCATCTTGACTGTGTTGCCTTTGCACAAATAAAAAAGAAGTGCTTCGTTTGTGACAAAGAAGTTGGCTACAATATTGTCGACACAAGAATACACAGCTCCTTCTATGTTGTGTCTGGATACTTTGATCAATTTGGATGGATATCTGGTAAATAATTTTTAGATATGCTGCTGTTTCATTCGTTTAGGTTATTACAATTGTAGAGTCTAGATATACACTAGGACAAATGTACAACACATATAATGAACTGTATACAATGTGCATTGTGGACTTTCTTTCAAATGTCTTCATCCTGTTATTGAAGTAAATTGCTGTTTATAACCGTAGATAAAACAAAGGATATAATCCCTACTGCGTAAGTTGTTTGCAATTGAGCCATGGACCATTTCGTTTTCAGAATTTTCATCAAATATCGCATTATCAGGAACAGCTACTCAATCTACATATCGGTCCGGCGGTACTCCAGACAAGGCTATTGACGGCGATCTAAGCACGCGATATGCGGATGGGTCCTGCACGCATACACGGACCGAAGATTATCCCTGGTGGTCGGTTGATTTCAACAACACATACTATGTCCACGCCGTCACAATTACTAATCGTCTGAATAGTGGCGGTAAGGAAACAGTGTACCTAGACACTCTGCAAAACATCCACGGACGTTGAGCGGACGCCCTACATTGGGCCTGTATGAATGTTTTCTGGACGTCGTTATTTGTCGCGGACGTTGAAAAGACGTTGCATCGACATCGCGTCCGAGTCTGAAGTACGAATTACGTACTTCGGACGCCGAGACGTAAAAGGACGTCCGCAAACTTCCAAACGGGCCTAAAGTAGGTTGTCCTCTCGACGTTTCGTCCGAATGCAACGTACTATGGAGTGAGTATTTTTCAATGAATAAAACTTCCTGAGTAGCTTAAATGGTATGGTAAAACCTTCTATGTCTCATTTAGAACCACACATTTTCTTTGGGTCAGAATGCATTTACATGTAGGAGGCTTTGCTTTTTCCTATGCATTCGTTACGCACGCAAGTTAAGACACTAAAGGACGACGTCCTGCCACAGAGAAACCTACTATAGGTCTTTTTTACATAATCAAGTTTTCACCATTTTTTTCAAATGTTACTTTATCTTATCACCGTGGCATGATCATTCTGGTTGTCTTATGCTCGCTTATTTATTTCATATCGCAAATGTTTACGTAGATTATACATCCTGCTTGATGTTTTAAAAGAAGGATTGAAAACGATTTTGTTTTGCAAAAAAATTAAAAATCCCTTAGATAAACGCTTACGACCTTGTTCACCCGGGAAGCGACAAGGCGCGACACGCGGCAATATACCTATATGTTCTTTAGAGGACTAGCGACCGGAGCATTTAAATAACATATAAGTATTTTGTCGCGTGTTGCGCCTTGTCGCTTCTCGTGTGAACAAGGTCGTAAGCGTTTATCTAAGGGATTTTTACTTTTCGATTTTTCCCAATGTATTACAATAGTGATTGTATGCATGTAGATTAACATGTGAATTTAATAGATATTACAATTGAAATTATAGGCATGTATTTCATTGAACAATTTTTCTTTTGCTTGAAGATCGTCTTCATGATTTTGACATAAATCTATCGAAGGATGATGACAACCCGGCACTACATCCAAACGCTGAACTGTGTTTTCACTATTCGGGAGCAGTAGCCAACGCGGCAACAGTCCACATTGATTGCAATTCAGTGATTTTTGGAAGGTACGGGTTTTCTTGGAGCTTTGGGTTTCTAGGTATTGTAATAATTTTCAACACGTAAAATAAATGGGATGTTACTGTTGATAGATTCGGGTGATCAAGTATTGGAATCGGAATGCTTATATAAGGCGTGTTCACCCGAAACCGGCCTCGATAGTGTGTTTGTTAGTTTTTTTATACCAATTTCACTTGAATAAAAAAGCGTGTACATTGATTGTTTGAATTATGCGCTTTTTTCAGGTAAAATTGGTATAACACATAACAAACACGCTTTCTAGCCTTTTGGGCATGTTTAGGGTGAACGCGCCATAAGAAACATAATTAGACTCAAATAAGGATATTGTTTAGAAGTAAACACGTGCATCCTCATTCACATCGGTGTTTTGAAAAATATGCATCAATGATAATCAAAAAAACGTTTTTTTTCAGATTCCTGGCCATATCGATTCTTGGGAACGATGAGGTTCTAACATTGTGTGAAGTTCAAGTCTGGGGCGTTTAAAGATTTGATAAAACAATCTTTCTATTAAATCATCCTACTCGGCAAGGGTTGTCTATAATTAGTCGAATTCGGACATGACGTTAAGAGGACGACCTAATTCGGGCTCATTTGAAAGTTTTTAGGATGCAACCTCTTTCATACGTTCGTGACGAATAAGGACGTCCGAAAAAAAACTTTCATAGGGCCAAATTAGCGCGTCCGCTCAACGTCCATTGAAATCTTGCCGAGTGGGATGATTGTGTGAGACTGTGGTTAACTGTACGTGATAGAGGTTATTAATAAATATTGTGTTTCATGGTTCAAGCTATTTAGAAAAAAAAGTTTGTAATCAAATAAGAGTTTATCTAAATCAGACTGTTTTGTTTCCAAGTTGGGTTTGGCTGGTTTCAATGAGAACCTAAAAAGTTGTACTTGTTGATGTATATATGTTCAGAGAGAATCCAAAATCTTACAAAATATTGATAAATATGTTGATTCTTCCTTATTAAAACATGTGGATGTAGACTGAGCATATTCAGCATTGAAGACCATAAAGAATTATCTTTAAATTCTTACTGACAATTTGAAAATTCAAGTATAATGGTATGCACAGATTTAAAATAACACAAAGTTAGTTCAAGCAAATTTCATTTTTATAGAGCTGAATTTAATCTGATTTAATCTGATTTCAATTTAATTTAATTTATTTAAGATGAAATGTTAATGTTTTGAATGTTTTGCTCAATATATGACTTGGTGTTTTCGACTTATGTTATCTGATATACTAAAACTATAATAAAATTGTTTTCGTTATAGGTATATTTTATATTCAAAATTATCTGGTTTTCAGGATGACAGCCATAACATCATCATAATACTATTTTGAGAACGTAGCTAGGGATAAGAAATAAGTTTTTGACGCTAAACGATACAGATTTGGGATGTCAGAACCGCGCGCCATTGTAATTGAACATTAAAGGGAACAGCATAATGTATATCTTTTCTATATAGCCCAAGTATTTTTGAAGAAATGAATTAATATTACAAAGTAAAATGGCCTTGATATTGTAGGTCAAAATAGTGGGATTGAAGGGCCTCATTGTTCCTTATAACTAAATGGACTATGTTATAACCAACTATATTCATAGGCTAGTTCTTCCCAGTCAACACAGTGATCTCACGAAACACCTGATCTGTAATATCACAGTGACGTCAAAACGTGGACAACTTTTGAGATACCTGTGAGATCCACACGATCATATGAGCCTTACGGTAGCTAACACAGGCTCATGTGACGCTAAGGTGATATTTCCATAGTGAAACTCACAGTGTGAGCCACACATAATGAGATTTGCGTGAGTCTCTAGGAAATCTCACATAAGATTCCGTGTTGACTGGGTTGTCCTCTCCATATTAATTATTACGGATCTTATGCTCAACAAGCTTGTCCAACAGCAATATGATAGCACCTACTAGTTCCATGGTAGATAATTTACCTCGTTGTATGCTTGTTTGTTGAGCACAAATAAAACTCTGCTGTTTTTCATTGTAAAGTTGGTCGGTAATACATCTGTCTAATTTAAAATACCTATGAGATGAATTTATATTGGCAACAATGAATAGCAACAGAATTTATGTCATTATAATACACACCCATATTGTACTAACAGTAATTTGCCTATTGCTAAACACATGCTACACAAAAAAAAAATCAATTTTGTACTTAACCCTGTGCTGCAATAATTATTGAATAATTTACATGGATTCACTCATAATATAGCATCGGGATACTCGCGTGTTTGTTCCTGAATGTGTTTGCTCACATGATAATCAATAGCATTAATGACTGGAGCTTACGTGTCCGTTCATCATTTGTACATTGTTGATGTAATAAGATCTATAATGTAATAACAAAAAGCGGTTTGAGAATAAAGATTAAATGTAGTTTGTCTTTGCTAATAACAATGAAAATATAAACCATATCAGTATTACATAATAACAAAAGGTGGTTTAAAATAAAGATTAAATGAAGTTTGTCTTTGCAAAATAAAATAGAATACAAGAATAACCATATCAGGATTTATTTTGGCTTTCGGATGATTTTGTGATGCAAGATGTTTATCCAGTAAGTACTATGTTTTTACTTCCATTTTTTTTCTGCATCGATACACATGCTGAAAAATAAAACGTAGTTAATCGCCATATCAAAGTAAATGAACTGATTTAATTCAAACGGCATTTGCAAAATAATAACTAGATCAGGATCGATTTTGGCTCTTGGTTGATTTGTGATGCAACTAAGTTAACTGATCATTTGCGATTTTTTTTATGTTTCTTAGTCAGCAAAAATTACTAGATTTTATACAATTCCAAAAAAAAAATCCAATTAAATTTTTGCCTACAAATTTGATTATAAAATTCTCATATATAATTTCCAATTTCTAGTTTTGTAACGGGTCTGATCATCGGTATCGCCACGTTGACTCAGATTGAAGTCGATGACGAGATTTGCATCGTGGAAAAGGAAGTGGCCCTTCCGGTTCAACGAAGTGTTGCCTTCAAATATATTTCGAATCTACGTAATTTTGCGGAGGTAAGATTTAAATACAATAAGTAAAACGATGTATTTGTATGATATGTTGATAAACAAGTTTAATTGAATGCATTTTTAAATTTGCAAGAAACAAATGATTCCTATGTCTTTATATAAAACCCTATTAAATCAAACTTCGATTAGTCGAATCATTTTTTACATGATTGAGCTTAAGAATCGATGCAGGTTTTTAGATACAGCAACGATTATACATGTACTACATACGCAATTATATGTGCCGTTTAATGGCTCTATCAGGTATGAAAGACGTATAATGTTTACGGGACGTCCCAGTTTAAGAAGGGGGGGGGGAGGGGGTCTATAAACCCGGTCGCGTGATAAGATATGTAAGCACGTACATTTTGCC
>LQRL01070967.1:3186-18426 GCA_001703475.1 Hydroides elegans
CCGAACAATAAGTCATGATAATAACTTTTTATGACGTTTTGTTTGAATACTTGTGTGGAGCCCATATGCGGGAACTGTACTGCAGTATTCGCTCAAAATGAGTCACGCTTATTAGCCTCTCCTCATTTGCATACTGAATACTGTGTATCGTGTTTTAATACCTATTAATTCAATGCTCGCGTTTCAAAGAAAATAGAGGAAAAATAATTCCATCATGTTATAATTATTATTGATAAACAAAGCACATTCAATATTCTATTTATCTAATAACAATTATTAAAATAATATTCATTCAACAGACGACTCGATAGACGGCGACGCCGACCTAGAGGGCTTCACCTACCCCCTCCCAAGCACCCTGTATGAGATCAATGGGCTTCCGGCCACGCCCTTCATGCATCGACGCCGCCTCTTAAGCGCCAGGCGACGCAGTCTCAGGTTGGCATTGGAATAAGTCTAGTTCTTAAGAATACTTTTTAAAGCTGCTGGTGTTTATAATGCTTAGGTGTCCAGCGTCCGGACAAATCAGATAAAATTATGTTATTTCAAAATTGAAACTAAACAACTAAATATTGGTTATTTCTGTAATTTGAAACTTTAGATTCATTTGATTCATAGCGCACAATCTAAATCTTAGGACCTTACCTGTTCTTACCTAGTACCTGCATATATTAATCCCTTTATCAAAACACCACTTTAATTTATTAGCTCTTATTGCAGAGGCAGTCAAACGAGCCTGAACTCGTCCGTCCTCAACCGCAGTCACCCCAACACGGCGGGGGGTTTCGCCAACCCCTTATACACTAACCCGCCCACCCCAGGCTATGCGACTGCGCGGCGTATGTCTCAGACAGATGGAGCTGCGTTTGCCACGATCCATAGTCAGGAAGCACTCGATGACAGTATGCACGTCAGGTAGGTTAACTTGCACAGGGTAGCCACTACATGGAAACAAAATCTGGAAACAACTGGATATTTTGTGTGGCCACGCTGAATGTACAAATCTTAATTTTCGGTTTATCTGTTTGAGTGTTTTAGAACACAAACTAATCACATCAACTTTTTATATGAATATATTTAGAAATGGGAACTAGTTCCGTAGTATTTTCTGACCCTTACTGCGTTTTGATACCATCCTTTCGTTTTTTGTTGTTGTTTGTTTAATTAAGTATGTTTAGGGCGCCTGCCTGATTGATTATTTGGCTATAAGGTAATGGTAAATATTGTATTGTATTTGATATTGTATATCTATGTATGTCGATAAATACCCTATTTCAAAACCATACAGGAAGCGAACCATATCCTCACCAGCTGAAGCCGCGAACCAAGTCAACAAAACTGTGAATCGAGAGACAGAGAAAGACACAAAACCCCTCATTGATTTTGAACAGCCAACGGCAACTGAAACACGTGATACAGAGTCACCATATTTTAAACAAGAAACTGAAAATGTTGAAGAAAATCCAAATAAAGACTCAACAGGAAAAAGCGGAGGAGGTGCCTGTGGCGATAAAGAAGATGCAGACGCTGATATTGAAAAGGTAAGCCTTGTTCTTTTCTAGATAGGTATTATTTTTTCATATGCATATATTAAACAATACCATATTCATATTTTGTTTCATCTTAAAAAGGTGCATTCAAGAAACAAACTATACTGTCAACCATACATAAAAAAGCATTATGTTTCATTATGGCGTATATTCAATGGTTAAATCATGAAATTGATTGTTTAAACTCATCTTTGTTAATAAACAGCAAATAGTTTGCTTGGAAATGTTGGCAATCCAGCTAATCTCACACATGAATTATTTATACTAGTATTCTTTTAAAACTACTTACATTCGATATAGAGCTATAAAGCAGCCGAATGCATCTTCTTATTCAAATTATTGAATTCAAGTTCTTTAAAACTCAAGAGTTCAATATCTCAATATCATACATTACAATAATACAAGATTAATTTTTCAAATCCGACAAACTAAAGGAGGCGTTATCAGGCAGTGTGGAGGAAGACCTTTATTCGATGCTTCAGCCAATCACATCTCAGGAACTCAAATCCATGATGCTGACCAATGAAGAGATACTGCTCACCTATTATAACCTGCAGGTCTCTTGGCAAGGCGGCTTATGCATAACGTATATATTATCTGTTACTAATAACATAGTTCTTAGTTGTTGTGTTGCTTATTTTATTGACAGATTTTTATGATATGTGCTATTGAGTTTGCATGGCTTAAAATAATGTATTTCTTATCACTTTGCTCCTGGAGGTGCAGTTTGGAACTTTGCTTTAGTTTGCTTTATTGTGGAATGGAAAAATATCATTAATGTGTGCCTTATCCTTGCTTTTCTATCTACATGTATTTTATTCTTATGCTTAAGTCGTTATGCTTAATATTTTAGTTTATTCAAAATCTAAATATAAATAGTAATACTCTTTACAATTTATAATGCTTATTTGTTACGCTTATTCACGGGATTATAGTAAAGGTGTTGTTTTGTGTTTCCTTCTCATGTCTCACTTTCTTTGCATTGCATGGTGATTCTTTTAAAACTTTAGAGCTGAATGAAGTTTTGAAATATTTAATTATTTATATTTGTATACCCAGTGTGACATCATTGTTCATTTATATCAACTTTAATTCCAGGTCGAGATACCAGCTGGTAAATGTTACCAAATTAACAATGTAATCTATCCTTATCCTCTGCCATGTATTTACACTGTTTAGGGACGTGTTATAATCCTGTCATCTTGTTGTAGCATTATAAACCTTGTCACATTATGGAAGTCTTTTAGGCATGTGTAACAATACTATCCTGTTTAAGGGCCCCCCTACAATTTCGTTATGCTGTTTTAGGGCCACCATTCTGATCCGGAAGCAGATCCAGATGATGACCGGAAGTCATTCCGTTCCAAGAAATCCGCCGGAATTCCTGATGGGGATACCGTTGATCAGTTAATGATGTTGACCAACGAGGAGATACTTTTGGCCTATTTTAAGATTCATGTTCGTTTAAATCACATTTTGGCCCTGTTTATTCTTTGCACTTTCCCATTGAACATAAAATACACATGTAATATTACGCACATTCATCACCCTATTCATGACCATAATGTTAATATTTTACCCACCCTTCGTTGAAAATTTTTAGGTCCTTTCATAATGATGAATGAGTTTTGCTATATCGATTGACTATTTCAATTGTTATAATTTTTTTCTTGCTTGAAACAACGTAGATGAACTCATCGAGTGGTGGTTAATTTTGTGATTACAACTACTAACAACGTTTATGATTGTATTGTGCACAAGTGATAAATTCTCAAAAATGAATAATCACAACAAACAGTTTTTTTTATATATTATCCTTACAATCGTGTACAATTGTATCTGTTTATAATTGAATGCATGTTGATATTGTTGAAAAGCCCTGCCTCTTTGAGTATTGATGTTGATTGGCATGGTAGAAGGGTGTAATGGGTGATTTCATTATGTATTCCTTCGTATTGCTTTCAGTATTTTCATAACCTGTATGTGATTTGTATAAACAGTTGCATAAATATTAATGTTTGATCACATATAACATATATGTATATCATTATGCCTACCTAAAAGTTATTGGTTGGTTTAAAATGTATTTTTCCCAATTCATTAAATGTTCTCAGTATTTTCAAAGAGTTTAGTCATAAGCTTCCTTTTGATTTTGCATCAGTCATTTAAATATTTGTTCAAAGTAATCATTATGTGTCGGTCATTAATTGCCAATATCATCTCGATTTAAAAATATATATTTTTCGTAATATCTCAATATTTTGGTTTTTTTTTCACATTCGCTGCAAAACTGTTTATCATTTGTTAAAGTCATGCTTTTTTATACCATTTCATTGTTCTTATAATGCAAAATATAAAGAAATATACGTCTTTTTACTCTAATTCATGATATTTTGATCAAGTTTTTTTTCATGTTTTACAGTTTTTCATTGAATGTAATGTTTAAGGTAAAAGTGATCATCACAACCCCCTCCCACTTATTTCTCTACCCCCACTCTTTCCCCCCAGGTTCGCCTCTGTTCCTCCTCCCTGGCCATGCAGCGCTGGCTGACCATGTGGATCACCTTCATCCTGTGCTGGGCCGCCATGTTTCTCATAGAACTCGTGAGCCACGAGGCGCAAATCATCGACATCGCGCAGTTCGTACTCACCATTTTGATCATTCCGCTGCTGTGTTCTGCGTATGGCGAAGTGAACTATGAGTGCAAGCGCATGATACGGGTAAGTCGGAGAAACTAGTGTGGCTAAAAAGTATTTTTTAAAGTAGGTTATATGGTAGACAATTTTATCTTTAAAATTAAAAGTAAAACGTAAGAAACAAAATTGACTATTATGATTTAAAGTTCCAAAGTTAAGTTAGGTAGTTTAAAATGAAAGCTTAAAATAAAATGAAACATAGGGTAAGGAGGGTAAAATTGTAGCTAAAAAGTATTTTCACAAATTTGACAAGGGCCATCTTCATATTCAGGGGCTATGAAATATTGATCATGGTTAAGATTGTATATTTATTAATGTAAGCTATTCATGAAATAAATTATCTAATATATTTACTTTATTTGTAGCGGATATGTCCGACACCATGGCGAGTGGAGATGCTCTTTTACTTGGATCAGATGCCGCTACAGATGACTGTAAGTATACTTCAAAGAATAGATACGCACCTTTATCTTTAAGATATTATAGAAAGTCAGAATGCGTATTATATTTGTGATAACAAGAATGTGTCTCTTTCATATATAAATAGGAATATGGAAACACATACCAGTTAACTGAATTATCCGGCTAGACAAACATAACAACACACTCGATTTAGCATCGTTTCATCAACCGACATAAATGATGAGCGACGTTGAACTAATTTGATCTTTGGTCTTGATACCTTTAGTTGATCATAATATATTCACTTCTCTGTTTGATATTGATATTTGAGTATATATGCATGTACACATGTCAAAGCATTAATATTTGCAGGCCTACGGCTCCCCTGTGTCCTACGGCGTCATTTCGACGACCATCGGCGCTCTTGGTCTCGCCTTCTTCACAAAAATGGTGCTCACCGATGTCAAATGGACCGACTGATTTCCTGCAATAAAAGCAGTTCATATAGAAAAATGTATTTATTATTTTACTCAAGTGTTAAACAATAAACAATACAATTTAGTATTGTGTCGGATGTAATTTTTCAATCAAGGGGTGATTTTATAATAATTGTGTGGTGCTGATTGTGATATAAGTTTTAATTTGGTTCTTATTGAGCTGTGTAACTAGTCGTTCTGTGCAATATTTAAGTTTTGTGTTAACGGTCTAACTTTAATTCATAAAATGTATGATAGATGAATTATTAACCAAAAATGTTTTTACAGCAGTATTTGAATATTAAAAAAAAAAACAAGTGCACTTCTAATGGTAAATCGACTGGTTGAATACAGTTGATTATCCATATTCCCGAATTCATTTTTCAAATAGCTTTGTCTATTTATATTTTGATATAATATATAACTGTTTATATATTTCATACAAACACATAATATCTCGTAAAAATAGACCAGAAATAATGATAGACGTATATGATTATTACGTAGATGTATGTTCAAAGTCGGTTAAATATTAATCGATGTTTGAAAACAATTACATTTGTATTTCACATACACGTATTGAGATAAGGGGTTGTGCAATATTATAAAAGAAACTTCTGTTTTAGCTATATACATTTGTATTTTGATATAGCTGATTGAATCATAATAGAACGACGGCATATATAATTATCGGAAAATTAATAGTGAATTAATAGATAGATTAATGGTAGCGTCTGAAAATATTCTTGTTAATAAATATAATTAGCTGTGTTAAAAGAAGTGCTATAAACCAAGTTTTATTTTTGTAGTTTCTATTTCGGAACATAAATATGTTTTAATGTACTAGGAATCTCGCTAGAAACACTTTGAGCATTTTTCATTCAGAAACGGCAAATGCAATGCAATGTTTTTTTCGCATTGCAAATTTTAAACGAAAAAGTAGGGGTCTACGCAAAATATTAAATCATTTCATTAAATATTTTAAAAGATATGCAATGAAAACGATTTTCTTGATATTTTCCCCATTTTAATGCCAGAATCGTCGGGTGTTTTTTTAACATCAACAAGTTCCTTTGTCTTTGATTAGTAGAAGTCTACGTGTATGCTGTCTTTGAATAGTAGAAGTCTATTGATTGGCAATGTGTTTGTGTCAACTGGGAGTCGCACCTTAACTGTTTGGTGATTTTACTAATAGAATCCTAATACAAACTATCACCTTACAACTGTTTTAAGAATTCAGTCTTATGGTTAGCCCTATAATTCAATCGAATCTAGTCTAGACACATCTAGGGTTCCCTACACCAAGCGAACATATAAAAAATTCTGCAGCTTTTTTTAGGCCGTTTCTAGCGAGATTCCTACTACATTAATGTGCTTTATTTTTGAAAAATTTAATGACGTGAACATTTCTTTTTAACACTTTTTTTTTCGAAAAATGCATATATCAGTCGATATATTTTATTGTGCAATGTAGATGACAATGAATATTTACGTTAATAAATTATCCATATATTTTTCACTTTGATTTTAATCAAAAATTGATAAATTTGTATTCTAAAAAAACTAGTCGAATTCGATGCCATAAAGGAGCCCTATCTGTATTGACAAGTATTTTTAGGGTAATTTATCAATTTATTCAAAATGTATCGTGGGGTACCCTTCTTTAGCCATAAAAATGTGTGCTGTATCGGAGGAGCAGCGCGTGTAATGTCAAAGATGTCCCTCCTTTGTTATGAATTATTTATTAAAATGACCACAAAATGGTGTTCTATATCACTAACCAGTATTGCCCTGAATGACACTTTCGCCTCGCTACTCTCGAATAACCACCCGATACCCACTGGACGTCCTTGCGGGGAGTTACTTCAAAAGCCCAGGATAAAAGACCCGATAAGTAACAAAATGGGCAATAATCACATCATTATTAGACGGAGTTGCTGTCAGTATTGGCATAAAACAAGGATAATGTGTAACTTAATAAATGATAATGTAAAGGTATGCTATAAACACACTGTAAACGTACTCAGCAAGTGGTCTGAACGAGTATTAGTGATCTAATATAAAAAAAACGTCACCGCTAAAACGTTGTAGTTTTGGTATGTAATGACGTTTGGTAGATACCATTAACGTTTAGATTTCGTAGCAAATTTATACCTATTTCAAGTTTCCTGTCGACTTTGTCAGGCTTGAATGTTTCATTTTTATGATAGCTTAATAGTTCAAAATGTTTCGATCTTGTATTTCCATGTGTTAAGATAGGTATATCCAGATATTATGGAAGTATTTACTTGAGTTGGAAGAATAATTGTTTCAGTAATGAGTGTGTCAAAAACATTCACGGCAAAATACTGCGCTATCTTAAAATGACAAAACAAATATTAATTATATCATTATTAATTACCTTAAATAGCTCTTACAAAATATGAATGTATTCCTATGGCGTTCATGAAGACACTGCGCTTCAGATACTTAATTTTTGTATATTCAAAGCAAACAAAAATTTTAAGAAGCAAATATGCTATCAAAATATTCAGGTGGACACCAAATGCAGCAGATGAAGTTCATAAATCTTAAAAGAGGATTTGGGCACAAAATAGTAGATTAGACTCTACACTTGCAAAATCATGTTTTCCAAAACTATGATTATCTAATAACCTTAAAAATAACCAATCAAATTAGCAAATTTTCGAAATCTAACAAAACTTGTTCAAATGTAACAAAACACGATTTGGACAACGAAATTCAGTACAGGTGCTACTTTTTGCCCAAACTCTCTATTGTTGGCATTTGCATGTTACATTTTTCAACGACCCCGTTACCTTAATTACTGGGATGCAGAACATTGAAATACAATGTGCAATACAATGGATGAACAAATCAAACGAGAATAAACAAGGAGACAATGTTTCTCATCAAAACACATTTGTCCTTATACTGTCCTGCATCTTAATTATTACATATCTGCCCCAAGGTTTATCATTAATGTCACAGGTGCATTAGATGGTGAAATATTACAGGAGTGTTAGAAGTGTAATTGCCCATATGATGCTTTTTGGTTGTTATTGGATCCATATAAAAGGAAGGGAACACGCTTATATATGTTTAAAAATATGCAGGATGGATACGGTTAAACTGCTATTTAGTGTTTTGCTCTTTCTAATAATTGAGCAAATTAAATGTTACAGTGACAACGTTTATAAATTATCAAATTATAGAAATGTGTCAGATATGCCAGGAATATTTGGGAAACCTATTTCAGATGTTATTCAAGTTTTAAATAATGAGAATCACCTGCTATTGTATGATCAAACTATCGATTCCTGCAGGAATCGAGTTCTCGGACTATATGATAGACCAATATATTTCCATAGTTACCAAATCAATGATGATCAAGTCGCCAATTTGACAGCAAGACTTACAAAAGTGTACACGGACCATAATTTAGATGAACAGGTAATTTCTCTTGTGGGAAATGTTGAATTTATCCAAACATCGCTTACAGTTGCACAAGGTATTGATAAACACCTTGGCCAACACGGTTATTTTACATTTAAGTATAAATGGATAATCATTCCTGATGTGAACTGTGATAGTTTTCTATCGTCGATCAGCTCATTCTATCACGTGGTTTGTATGGAATTTGAAAACTCAAAATCCGCGGCTATTGATATTTGCAACAAGGACACGTCATTAAGCGCCGTTAAAACAGGAATATTTGTTAAAGACGAACACCGATTTGTCAAATTGAATCACGATGAAAACGCCGATGCATACCGGGCTTCACTATTTCCAAATCTGAAATATAAATTAAATAAGCAAAAATTTATTGTTGGAAATCAGCTATGGGGACCAACCCATTTCGTTGCCCATTTCAACGAGACCCTTAACGAAACCACATACACGGGGATATATTGGGAAGTCATTCAACTGTTTGCCCAATATCTCAATATGTCCTATGACATCCTGGTTCCCTCTGATGGGGCATGGGGCAATGTGGACGAAAATGGAACGTGGAACGGACTGGTCGCGGGTTTGAACAGCTCCGAAATTGACTTCGTAATCGCACCTTTAACGGTGTCCAGTATAAGGCGTCAAGCTATTGATTATGCTGACCAGAATCTGGAGGTGACCTATGTGGGTGGTTATTATAAAAAGCCGAGTCAGGCCATTGATACATTGGATATTCTAATAAGTCCGTTTTCAATCGATGTATGGCTCGCACTGGTTCTTAGCTTACTCGGCTATACATTGATTATCTCGGCATCGAAAACAATTTCAGATCATATACGAAACACGAAAATACACAGCAGGAAAAACAACATCATAGTGGATGTATTACTCCAGTTATTGGCCATCCTCTACCAGACATACCGATCCTTTTTGAAACAATCCCTGCATTTCAGCACCATCAAAGTCGGTTCCCTACGCATCATTTGGGCGTCGTGGTTCATGTTCGGTGTCCTCGTCTTATCCATGTGGTCCGCAAACATCATCTCCCACCTAACCGTCAACCGCTACGTGCCGCCGTTCACGACCATTCGCGAACTACTCAACCAAAACGAGTATACATACGGGGCCGCGGGAGGGTCGGTGACCGCGTTATACCTCGCTTCATCCACGACATCGCCCCGTAAAGACATATGGGAAAACGTGGAAAAGTTTGCGGAATCCGACGAGGATATAATCATAGATGGGTTCGCCAATGGCTTTGAGAAGGTCAAAGAAGACAAATACGTGCGTTTGGAGGATTCACCGGGTATTCATTATGCCATGTCTGTTGACTGTTCCATTGATGAACTCCCAGAGCAGATATTCACTGCTCCCTATGCCGTAGGGCTACCACATAATTCGGCCTATAAATCGCTTATTAATGAAGCCAGTCTGTGGATCGTGGAAACGGGTATCATGACGAAGATTCTAACGGATTGGTTGCCACAGCGACAGTGTGACCCGGATGACGGACATGAGAAGACGGCACTGTCGTTTGGGCATATGAGTGTCATATTTAATTTTATTCTGTATTGCAGTGTGCTGTGTGTGGTCATATTTCTCGGGGAGCAGTTTGTCTTTAAGTATGGGCAACAAAAGCTACAGCAAAATACACATTAACATTAATTGACATTTGGAATCATTAGTTATATAAAGCAAGTAATCATTTAGACAATATAGTTTACTTTTATCAATTACTTTTATTTCCTTTGTTTTATCGAATCAATATATATTCCTAATAGCACATCATTTCGATTTATGAGTTCTGTCCTCATCAGTTTAAATGTATATATGAATTATATATTTGTTTTAATGTTATTTAGGCTTTGCGTGAATAAACCTTTATTTATATATTATGCAGACGGCATTTGAAAGAATCGGTAGATGTTCAAGTTTAATTAATTACATTATATGTAAATCTTTTATATCATCAAATTTTCTACGTACATCGATTGACCTCATAAAATACATGAATTACATGATACATTTTTTCAAACTGCATTGCTTTTTATGCAAATATTTATAAAAAACAAAGCTGATTGTGCGTTGACATTATTTCTGTAATTCATACGGCGCACTCTAGTCAGTGAAAGAATATTTTGAGCTGCTTAAGCATTTATTGTTACTTGATGAATAAGCGATTTTCGAAGTAAAAGGAACGATAATCCTGTTGCTCCTTGCCATTTTATATTTTTTTTTTAAACGAAAATATGGTTTCCTTATTGTAGTTGAATGCGCTCAATCTGCGACATTTATATATTTCATGAAATGAAATATAAAATGAAATAGGACGATACGTGATTAGGCGACAATATTTCTATTAAAATATCTTTTATGTTTATCGATATGAATTTATCTGAAATTTTATTTGTGAAATTATTTGATAAAAATAAACATACCCACTAATGCTGGTCTACAAAATGTTCTATCTAAAAGAAAATTATTTTAAGTTTGCAGGTGAAGGAGATTGTAAACTGCTTGCTCTAAATAAAAAACACTTTTAACAAGAGCGATCAGAAATAATAAGTTAATTAATGAAAGATAACAACGAAAAAACTCCTACCGCACTTTCTAGAAGATCACATTTATTTAATGTGCCCGGAGACAGTAATTTTCACAAAAGAACAGTGCCTCAGTACAAGTATAAAGGTCGCATGTACCCATTATCGGGGACATTGATCCTTTTGGAAAGGTTGCTGCAACTGTAACTGACCCCAATGCAGGTATGGTGATTCTTTTGGGCGTGGTGCGATGTTTGCCTTTGCAGGTGAATTTTCGTGAAATTGTATTTCTAGGGTGCATATATACGCTATTACCAACTGTGTGTTTATTATGCATCTGTTAAATCGCGATATCGCTGCATAATTTTAAAACAATATTCACAAATGCAAAAGGGTTTAAGCCGAGATATATTTAAAGATTTAACGGGAAAAGCAACTGAGCGATCACATAGCAAGGGCATCATACATAAAGAGGTCTATCAAAAGATGAGAAACGTTCAAAATGCTCTTAATGAATTCAAAACCTTCAAAGTAAAAAAAAATAATAAAGACATGTTAGATTTTGTTCTTGTCAAGAGCACCTCACGAGCTGTTCCCCTAAAAATGTGTTCCCCGCCAAATTCCAGCTGGCTTAGATATTTTGCGAAAATCCTTTCTAGCTATGAGATTTGAGCATCTTGAGGAACACCTTTTTTGATAAGTTACTTGTTTGTGAAATAAATAGTAAGAATTGATATTTTAAAATTTATTTAACTTGCTTAGAATTGTCTAAACTGCTATTTACAATATATGAAAGTTAATTTGGTTATATTCATTTTTTTTTTACAAAATGTGTTCCTTTCCAATTCCAAGGAAAAACGGCCCAGCTCGCTAGAAAAATATCTTACCTTTTTGCTTCAAATTTTCAAATGTTATTATTTCGATAATAATATTTTGAATCGCAGCAAAAGCGTTTAAAATGTTCAAATACTCAAAATAAAAATGTGTCTGTTTATCTTTAGAATTATAAGTGTGTTGATAAACCATATTCAAATATATTATACAGATTTTACCAGCAAGATGATTTGCATGTGAAATACGAAGGGAATTCAAACCGTCAATATTTTAACCACACAAAGTTTTCTTTCACAAAACATAAGAAGTGATTTAATTGATCTTCATCAAATAATTTAAATATGGTTTTAGTGACACAAATACGAGATATTTCATTGTTTTATTGAACATCATAAGCATTGTCACGTAGGATTAATATGTAATTACGTTGTCGTTTTTGACGAGTAACGCATAGACCTTGCTGCGGTGACAACCATTGCTTGAAAATAAAAATTTGATTTATAACGTTTTTTTATTTATACGGTGCAATTTTAAATGGTGTGTTTTTTTGCCACTACAATGTAAAGAGTTTAATCCCCCTGGTTCCACAATAGAGCAGCTCAAGATTTGTTCCTAAAGTTGTGCTACTTTGCAGAAGTGATATATCTACAATCTTTCTGAAACTACCTTCTACTTTAAGATTTAAGGAGCTGATTTTTCAATAATTGTCTTTTCTTTACGAATCATTTAGATTGTTCTTATATAGAGCTATAATACTAGGGGTTTAACATTGAAAAGTAACTGATAACCAGTCACATTGCTTTCGCTCGCATTATTTTTCTTAAGAGTGTTTACGTTAATCCGTTGCGTATACACTCATACACTCCATCTGAAGGTCCTTACAGGAAACACTCCTTAAACTATAATTTCGATATTTCAAAAGGGGTGCTCCTCTCCAGATTCAAGCCATATAATATAATCAATTTAAGCCATATAATTCCTCTTTTTATAGGGCCTTTGAAGCTTAAACAACGAGCAAACAGCATTTGATACAATTGCAGTCCTTTATTGATACGCATTGTCGGATAAGACTCATTCATTAACAGATTCACAGTATAATTTGCATTGACGGGGAAATTTCATATGGGTAAAACTATATTATCATATTTTGCCATTGTGACAATCTGTCCGCATTGGTTGAAATACGTGTATATTTCAATATTCTTTTGTGATTCTGGTGTCCGCTGGCTGAAGTGAGGAGCTGTTTATAATAAACTAGTTTCAAAATTGAATGAAACAGTGAAAATTGAAACGGGACTGAGAAAAATCGTACCACTTTGTGAGGAATGCAGATCAGCGAGGTGTCTAGTTGCAGGGTTTGAATGCAAAGTTGACAACAAAAGGGACAAAATGTCGTGTTGTCTAATTCAAATTATGTAAAACATACTGGTTCTATGTTCTTCGAGATTAGTACACTTTTCGTCTCACAAAACTTGTAATGAGCAAGTATATTTTAAGATAATGATAAGGACGAATTATCCACTGTTAACAAAGGCTCATGGCTTAAATGTAAAAATTGTGTTTACACTTTAATCTTCGTTCTACTATATCTTTTCAGAAAGTCGAGATTTGACGGATTCTAAACTGTTGCAAAATTTGGTGCATTAAGATATTTGTGGACTTTTTTTTATTTTTTGGATTTTTTTATTTATTTTTCAACATTAAGTGTATACATACATAGCATATACAAGATTTCAGTCTATAGCAAGCAAGTCACATACATAACATACATAATGTTTTTTTACACACAATAAAAATACATATAGTAACAAGATACTGCTATTTGAATGAGTTTATCAAATTACTGTACATAGATGAATATTTTTTCCATTTCATACTAAACATACGCTTTGCTTTATAGCACTCGTCTGCTTTTACACGCTTATACAATTGAAAGCGAAATGTATTTATATTTAAAGGTTTACCCGAGTTTTTCAATAACCATATGTATATTTAATAATCATAAAAATATGGTTCACCGCTTTATCTCTCACACCAAAAATTTACTCATTTTCATTATATGTTATTTCATGCTCAATATAACATGCTCTATATTTGTGAACTTGGTTTGATTGTGAAATTCTTTTCTATGGCAATGTTTACTTGTTATTTCGGATATTAATAGAATTACACGGGTGACGTTGAATAATGCGATTTGATATGTATCCAAGCTCCTTTTTTGTTATAAAATATTTTAAGGGAGTTTCTCGTGATAAAACGATAAATTCGGGTTGTTTACTAAATATTTTATCATTTCGGGGGTAGACATTTAGTAAAAACGTATGAGGAAACCCCATTGGAAAACTTGACATTGATTTTTTTATGAAAATGACACGGAGAGTTCAAGCGATTGAACCATCGAAATATATGGAGAGTTTTGCTTTACAATTTATATTTCGAAGTATATATCAAATAATATCTCTATGTATACATACACTAGGCAGGACACTGTCGTTTTACCCCAACTACCCGTTTTAAAATACCATTTTACGACATCCCGTAATAACTCTGAAAAGGAAATTCAAAAGGGTTTATTCAAATACTGTTTGAAAGTGTAGGGGTTCAATAGATATTTACTTAATATATTAATTTGTATATTTTCATTATTTATTTTAGTTTTCTATGGATTAATTGACATTGGTGAATAAAAAAAATATTTAGGTGGAATTTTCGCAAATTTTAGGTAAAACCCATTCTAGGCAAATAGCGTTGGATTCGACGATTCCGAAAGTTCAAGGACCAAAGATGTACGCCGATACTATTTTGATTTTGTGTATTTCGATTGTAACTGCCTTGTTGGGAGAAGGTAATTATATAATTAAATTAATTTTGTTTCTCTATAAGTCAATATTTAATTTAAGCATAGTTGTACGAATCTGATAATACAATATCCTATATTATCGCTCAGAATTCCAGATTGATTACGGACGGGATGTGGTTTATGTAAAAAATGGCCTTAGATGGTTCATTCATATATCCCTGGTTGGATTACGTTAGGCGTAGCTTAGATGATCTTGGTCTGTCATATTACTGGCTCTATCAAGAGCGGCTTGACATTGCTGGTCTTACTCGTAAACGGTTGAAACGGTCAATTAAAATGCGTATTTTTGACCAGTTTAGAAGTAATTGGTATGAGGGAGTGTTTCCTCCATAATCTGTACTAACTATCGATTATTCAAGCTAGAATGTAAAATGGAACCATTTCTTAGTGTTCTCCCTAAAAATCTCGCTCTTAAAATGCTTAAATTTAGA
>LQRL01070967.1:18436-34574 GCA_001703475.1 Hydroides elegans
CACCCGTTTGCCAGTGGTAATAGAAAATCATGATACAGGCTTGTTAGATAATGTGTATTGTACTCGCTGTGAGAAAAGATCGATTTGCGATGAGTTACATGTAGTACTAGAATGTGAAAGTTTCAGTAACGAACGACTGCTATACCTTGGTAGAAGAAAATTTAACAATATTAACACTCAGTTGTTTTTAGAGGTCTTGGCTAGCTGTAATCCTAAGAAACTGTATAATTTGGCTAGTTTCATGTCGGCGATCATGTCAGCTTTTAAATGATCTCATTTCTTGCCGCTATAACTCAAAATAATGCATTTATAATTTGTATTTGATTATAACACTTTATATATATTTTTTTGTATGTGTGTTTACCGTAGATTACGTAGAATTGTATGCCAATGTGTCCTTATTAATTAAGGATTTTTGGAATCAATAAAATTGAAATTGTTTGTTTTTGTTGTTGTTGTTGGGGCATTTAACCGTTAAACCGGTTACCGTGTTAAATGGGGTACACCATTCGCTCATTTCAGCACACGTCAGTGTGAAAAAGCGGTCACTGTAGCGGTTCCTGTGCTGCAGTTCACGGGTCACGGTGTGCTTGATTATCAAGTTGATTTGAAACATACGTGTACACTTATAAGATACAAGACACTTGACTGATACGAAAGTCAATGCAGGATACTTGAATGATAAGAAAGTAAAGCTTAAATGTATTGAGTCCGATTTCCTTTTCAGTGGTTAAAAAGCCCAACTACAACCGATACTAAAGAAGAAACTTACCACCTAATATTGTTGCCCTATCATAATAAACATTAAAGAATCACTCAATATTTTGAGTGTGTATGTCATGATAAACCTCAATATCTACCTTGACCATGTGCGTAATATGGGTATCCGTTTCACAATAGTGCTTTAGTTATCATGGGATAAGGATGTCTTTAAATTTATTGAATTCACACAAACATTTTGCTTTTGTTTTCGATTTCTTCTGGAGATCGCGTGGTACCGTTTTCAAAAACTGCAAAATCTCGAGCTCTCTTTATAAAGCTCTCTTCACAATATTATAAATTCATGTGTTAGCGCACTTCTTACAGAGGGCACTGTCTCTACGCCCTTATATTCATTGAGAAAACTGAACTATGAAGAATACTTGAAAGTGAAACCACGCGATCTCCAGAAGGCATCTATACTAGATCTAGTATTTACGCACGAATTCAATAGTAAAAACAAAAAAGCAAAATGTTTGTGTGAATTAAATACACTTATAGAAGATAAAAATCTGTCTTGTTTTTCGTTTTTTTTTTCTTAAACACTACTATTTCATTTGAAGTCTGTTTCAATGCTCTTATTTTCTTTGGTTTCAGGTTTAACATGGCTATTGGTATATAGAACGGAAAAATATAAAAAGCTGAAAGCGGAAGTTGAACGACAAAGTAAAAAACGTAAGTCCATAAATACCAACTTAACATATGAAACAAATTGATGTAATTATAAACTTATAATTTCTACATATATGAGAAACATATAAACCAATATGATCATTGTTAATTTGTTTGTAGTATTTTGCAAATAATTATATACACGATGACCCTTTCTCTCAATGACAACTTTTGTACGTTATACTTTAATATTAGAATGAATTATTTATATTAATGTGTTTTACCTTCCTTTCGGTTCATTCAACATTTAATACCCTATAATATTCCTTATAATTAAAAAGCTATTTTTGTTCCTTTTGCAGTTGAAAAGCAAAAAGAAAATGTTGGTTCCGACCCCTCAGAAAGAAGTCAAAAGAAGAAACTTGGTAATGTCAAGAATTTGTAATAAACGATATGTACACTATTTCCTTGTGGAAGTTTAAAGCAAGTTGGAATGTAGATGATATCATTTATTAGAGGATAGTAAAAGTTAGATTATTTTAGCTTTTAGAGATGCCATTATATTAAGTAACTAAACATGACATGTTTCAATAATAAAATCAAGAGCCATAAACGAAGACACTAAAATACTATATTTATGAACTGCTTTCTTTTCAGAGAGACAAGAAGAAAAGTTGAAAAGCAGTAATCGAGAATTATCAATGGTAAGAAATAGGTGATCACATGAAAATTTGAACTGTGTTTTTCCCACTTAGCTGTTTAGAAATTTCAAAATATACCAAATTGAAAACCCATTTGCATACCCAAAAAAAATGAAAATAATAACTGCAGCAATGATTGCATGTTCGCGTAAATTCAATTAGTTTATATAGTTCTGAGATGATGATTTTATGGGTATAAATGCATATTTGATTCGAATTCATGTTGTATACTATGCATACATTTACAGGATAAGATGAAATCCATGTTTGCTATTGGTTTTGCCTTCACTGCCCTTCTCAGCATGTTCAACTCAATGTGAGTGATAGATTCTAGTCTCAATAAATCATATAATGATATTATATAAGGCATATAATGCATAAGTAACGCATTTTTTTCTTAAGTCATACATTCAAATTCGTCGCTGCCGTAACACTGTATGGCAAATGAATGTTCCCGTATAAATTACGAGTATCATGAATCACGCCCACCAATACTCTCATACCGCACACAAGAGATATGTTAAGATTTTAAGGTTTATGTATATCATAAGTGATATATACAATGTTATCATAATAATTAAATATATATGGATTAAATAATAAAAAGTGAAATGCTGCTTTCGGTTTCACACTTTCACTCTCGGTTGCACTCTCTTGTCATTTCTTTACTTTCAGTTTCGACGGGCGAGTAGTAGCTAAGCTGCCGTTCACACCCATCTCGTGGCTACAGGGCATTTCGCATCGAAGCCTTATGGGCGAAGACTATACCGACTGCTCCTTCATCTTTCTCTACATCCTCTGCACCATGTCCATCAGACAGGTGGGTAACGAAAATATATCGAAATTCCATTAAATTAAAAGCTTGGCATCTGGCGTAAATAGCTGGAATGATGATACAGCAAGATGCGCCTAAAAATATTATCACTTTTGACGCGGCCAACTCTAGTCAGTTGAGACATCATGATAAGATATGTTAGTCACTTCTGACCATCAGTCTCGTGAGCATGATACAACTTATACGTAATGATCGCGACAGGATCTGGAATATATTGAATATATAATGTGATATTTAGATATTATGGTTTCGAAAAATAGATGCATTAAATACATGTCTAACTTGATATCTCGTACCAAATGTTATAACCAAGATTAAATTCAAATATTTTCTCGTAACCCAGAATATCCAGAAGCTGCTTGGTTTCGCTCCTTCACGCGCAGCCAATAAACAAGGCACCGGACTCTTCGGCCTCCCAAACCAGCCCAAGTTCTCATAGGGGCAACAAATCTGGTCACAAGAAGATATCAATGTCTAATGGACATGTGTGTGGAGTGAGGATGCAGTTAGGAAATGATGTCTCAATTTGCCTTATATTAGAAGTACATCAAATACCCGCCGCTCTAGTCAGTGTGGTGATAGTATAGCTTTTGGAGGTTTTTTTTTAATATTCATAAATATGTAATCATACTTGTATAAAAGGTTGTGCATAATGTTTTTAAAACGACGGGTGAAATAGATTGTAAAAGCATAGGTTAAGAATTGTGTGTGTTGTTTTATCTTGAGAATAATTTTTATTGTTCGCAATCTTAGCTAATCATGACCATCGAGTCCTGAAAAATCCATTCCATGTATTTGATCATAACAAGTAAATGGCTTAAAATTGTCACTTCAATATTATGAATGATTAGTTTAACTCTTCGACTCTAGAAAAATATACAATAAATCGTCTTCTTATTTATAATGGCTAATACTTTGAAATTTCAAAGATAACGTGTTCAATTTTATCTTCGCGCGAGTGGTGCGTTGTAACGATTTTAGTTGTGTTTGATGTTTTAGGTAATATTTACAACCGCACATATATGTGTCCAAATTGTTAATGTTTTATTTTGATATCACAATTTTATGTTGAAATGTAACAAAAATGTTGAGGGGTGATGGGTAAGTTAATTAATGTTTGCAAACACAAATACATCACATGATTTTGTTCTAGGAAATTGAATTGCACTCTAAATAAAACATATTTCTTCATAATCCAATGTTTCCTTTGATCGCAAATTTTACTATGTCCATCTTTTTCATACACTACCCATTTCAAATCGCAGATATTTCGCCAGAATAGTAGGTAATGGTAAATCACATATCTTAGCATTCGTCACGGGAAACGAGACACTTCTACGAATACGAGTCCTGCACAAATGACGCAGTGAATACGCGCTCTTTGCTCCTTCGAGTATCAGCTCTCTCTGGCGGTTAGATAGTGAACTCTCACTGCTTATGGCGCCAACATCATAACTATTTGCGGCCTCCAACAATAGACGCAAAATGTCCTCATATGGACGCAGTTTCCTTATTTGTCCCAAAACGCCACATGCGTCCTTAATTTTGAACAATCGCGTGGGTAGAGCGAAGTTGACTTGAGAGCCATATTGCAGCAGCATTTTCACATAATTAAAATCATACTCATCATTGCAAGCGAAATACTCAACAATGGGACTCAGCGAGGGACCGATATAGGAAAAAGTGCCGCTGTTGAAATTCGGGTTTGCACCGTTGTTGAGCAGAATTTGTGCGATTTCGGCGCGGTGCTTCAGACCCACTGTGGTGCAGGTGACTTGCAAGGGTGAGCAGCGGTCGGCGTTGATTTCATTGACATCTGCACCGTTGTCGGCCAGTAGTTTGCAGACTTCGACTTTGTCTTGCGTTATGGCGAAGTCCAGGGGGGCGTATTCGTAATTCTGGGGTATACTCGTTGAAGCACCTGGAGCAGAAATTAAAAAAAAAAAACTAATTTTGACCAAGTTCTGTTATGTATGTGACAAAAATCTTATCGTGAGAATCAAGTCAGGCTTAGGTCCTGGGGAGAGGAAGGGGAGTGCCTAGGGAAAAGTAAGACAGGCAAACAAAACTACAAAATGTATGTCAAGTAGGGTTATATGTTCATTGAAATACGTAATGAAAAAAACAAAAATCATACCGGTTTTAAGATAAATAGACCCCAAAAGGGATTTTCTGGTGTCGATAACTTCATCACATTTTCCTTAATCACATCAAATCATAATCATTATTATCACGTTTACCTGCATCGAGTAGAATGCGACACATGTCGACATTGCCTGTCATGGCCGCGAAATGCAGGGCTCGTTTCTGGTCGAACTTGGGTGGACACTGTACATTGACATCGGCCCCGTGTTCGATGAGCACCTTGGCTGCATCCTGGATGTTCAGTTTGCAGGCCTTTTCGATGAAAAAGTGATGTCCAACGTGAAAAATGAGATATAGGATTTTTCTCTGATATAATTTTCGAAGGGTATCGTTTGATATACGTCAGGAAATTATTTTGGAGAACAAAAAAAAAATCATGGAACGATTTTTACATATTGTTAGACAGTAGAACAGGACCCATATTCTCCGCTTCAACCTTAACCTAAAATATACGCCTTTCCTCACCCTTTTACATTTAGCTTTAGCTAGTTAATGCTAAAATAATATTGGTTTATTTAAAATAATTAAAACAATTACACTCATGCATCTGTTTTAAAGCATATTCATCAATAACTATCGATATAACGATAATTAATTAACCTTACCTTCATAAGAGCCGTCAATCCCGCTCTATTATACACATCCGGGTTCGCCCCATGTGTCAGCAAATGCTTTAGGCATTCCGTATGCTCCAGGGGAACCAGCGTAATCTCGGGCCCCAGGAAGTAATTCTGATTGGGATCCGCTCCGTACTCAAGCAACGCCTTCACACAGTCGGGGTGATTATTCTCAATCGCTAGGTTTAGCGGATTCACCGTCAAATCGGACAAAGCCTTGCTCATATTGGTCACATTGGGTTGGCTGGTGTCGTTGAAATTCACGGATGCATTGTGACGTAGCAAACACTTGACAGCACGTGTTTGTCCGTGTTTCGCGGCAATGTGCAGTGGTGTGAATCCGTTATTATCGCTCACATTGACATCAGCGCCATTTTCAATAAGCAGTAACATACATGCAGCGTAGTTTTCATAAGCGGCGTAATGCAAAGGACGTAAGCCCTTATGTACGCTTTGGTTGACGTCGATTCCTGCCTTTAAACAGATTTCGACGTCGCTCAGGGGATTGCCGTGCGTGATGACGTCCGATAAAATGCGAAGCACGTCCTCCTGTGTGAACTTCTTGGTCGATTTGGGTTTAGACATTGGATGAGGTTGTGGTGACGCTTGTTTGGAAGTGTTTATTTTTTTTTGTATCTAAATATCCTCTGGTTATTAGCCAAACCAATTCCGATCCACTATTTTATGATACACTATGCACTTATTTTAAGTAAGCATCTGCAAACCTGAATGATTTTCATCAGGTAAATTTTCATCGCTCAGTATCAGATCATTCTTGCGACCTACAAATATATACAATTTGCCATATTTTTAGTATCTAGAATAAACGCTAAAATGGTTAGGAGCATATCCTCTCAGTATGAAGTTAAAACCTGGGAATACTCGATTTATCCACGAGGAAACAAAAGTGTTATCTTTGCAAATGCTCTGTAAGTACAGTGATTCATTTTCCCATCAGCTGAACTTTTTTCATCAGTGGCGAATCCAAAGGGCATCACAATGTCATTGCCGTTTTTATGTTCAATAAAATGGTGCAGAAGTTCGTAGTTAAATCTTAGGATTCGACGTAGCCGATAAAGTCCTGAAATTATTTATTTTGTTAAAACATTAAAATTACATATATCTGTAATTATATTGAATCTCTAGTCTATATATCCATATGGCCATTACTTTATTGCTTTCACACAATGATCGCAACACGATTAAAACCAACTCTGTACAGAGGTGTGTTTTGTATGCAAAATATACCAGCAAACCGGATTTCTTGAATCGTGCCTGAGCAGAGGAGAGAAATGAGTTTGTTGTTTGTTTATAACTGCTCCGAATAGGAGCAAGTAGCATGTTTACTGTTTGCTCCTTGTTTTCTGTGTATTGAGCAACTAGGACTGCTTGAGCCAAGAACTAAGGTTACTAGGCCAGTTATCTTGGGTCTGTTGGCTAATCAAGACAATATGGGTTTTAGCATATGGGATTCATATATTCGTCTACAATGTTCAAGCTTTTTTAGCCCTCAGCCAACACTTTGGCTCAACACAATCAAGCCTACAATTCTTAACCAATCGCCATTATATTTGGCATACAGTTAGAATGGGTGCTAATAAAGGTTGGGATTGTAAATGAGCCATATCGGACCAGGGCAAATGGCCCACCTGGACTTAGAAAATCCCCTATAAGCCCTTTCAATAATATCAATTAAGGGAGCTTGTGAACACACTCAAGGCTACAATTCTTCACCAATTGCAATTATATTTGGCATCCAGTTAGTATGGGTGCTAATAAAGGTTGGGATTGTAAATGAGCCATATCCGACCAGGGCAAATGGCCCAACTTGACTTAGAAAATCCCCTATATGCCCCTTCAATAATGTCAATTAAGGGAGCTTGTGAACACATTCAAGGCTACAATTCTTCACCAATCGAAATTATATTTGGCATACAGTTAGTATGGGTGCTAATAAAGGTTGGGATTTTAAATGAGCCATATCCGACAAGGGAAAATGGCCCAGCTGGACTAAGAAAAATCCCCTATAAGCCCCTTCATAAATATCAATTAAGGGAGCTTGTGAAGACACTCAAGGCTACAATTCTTCACCAATCGCAATTATATTTGGCATACAGTTAGTATGGGTGCAAATAAAGGTTGGGATTGTAAATGAGCCATATCCGACCAGGGTTAATGGCCCAACTGGACTTAGAAAAATACTTATAAGCCCCTTCACAAGCGTTTTTTGTCCACACTAGAGAATCGCTATCGTGGCTGAGGGCTTAGCATCTCTGATGCCTATGTTCTCAACTTTAATTGAACAGCAAGAAGATTTTTAGTCAGGGAACAGTGATCAAAGATTTTTTTATCAAGAAACATTAGCTAATCAATAAATCATCCAGTAGGTACATTCGTCATCAGTTCTGTTCTGAGTATAGATCATATGTCATTGCGAGATAAACACATATCCAGGCCTGATTCCTACAATGTAATTGTATGCTCTGGACTGCTATATTTTTGGTACCGGTATTTTTGAGGAAAATGGAAACAAATCAAAATGAAGCAAACACGGCAATATATACTTTCGACTTTATTTACCATATCAAATAATTTATTATCATTATATAGTATAATTAATTACAACATAACATTTACCGCTAAAATCTAAGAAATATGCTCAGAAGTAGTATACACATTTTTACCTAAGCATCAAATTTTCGCATATGGCTTTATGGATATGAATATTAATTAAGCAATATGACACATTGCAATGTGTTTCAAGCATCATTTAAGAAAGAGAATATAAGATGCATTCGAATAGAATCTTGAAAGCATGTCATAATATTATCTACTTGTTTTACTATTTCCAACGCATGGAAATAAGTCATATAATACAACAGTCTCTTGTTTAGTATTCATATAATTTATTTTGTTATGACTGCTATGTATGTTTCAATTTTATATTTCATATACATGCATATTCGCATGTTCATAGAAAGGCACATTATTTTTGAAAGACGGCATACCAGATGCAATCATTTTCAACTCTAAAATTTTAATCACTAGTTCTGATGAGGCTTTAATAATTATATGAATCTAACCCTCCAACAACTAAATATCACAGATTCATGAAGTTATACATATATACACGTAGGTACAGGTAAAGGGCTATTTACATTCCAAACCTATATAATAACTTATTTACAAAGACAACTTTCTCTATGCCACTACATTCTTCAACAGAGAAATAAAGTACAGAACATACAAGTTAATACATAGGCTACTATTTTAACAACAGAATCTATTCATTCGTATCAGATACACGATCATAATTTAGTATTAGGTGTAGAAAAGACTGAATCTTAGATAACAAACTATACTCCAACCGTTCAACTTATCATAAAACCTTTCTTATATTGTCATGGTAACTACATATCGTACAATAACAAGTGTGGAGATAAAACTGGTTGATTTGGTCCCATATTTGGAAAATTCGCTAAGTCTATATTATGTAAAACCTAGCAAACCGCACATTGAGTCGCACATTAAAAAAAAAACAAAAATTGTACAAAACAAATATCACACATTGCAATGTGTTTCAAGAATCAAATCACAGTTTGGATGAACGATATGTTTGATTTGATGATTCCACTTACATTAATCACACACATGCAATGATGAAATATGCATGAGTTCAAAAAAGTCTGATTAGATATCACATTTTGGGATGTGGACGAAATGTGTTCTTCACAGATAAGCATAGCACATCATTCATCTACATGTAGCCTAGGTCCCTTTTTGTCTCAATTTTTCTTTACCTCCAAAACCAACAGAAATTTAACATAAATTTTAAGCACCGAATTCTCAATATCCATGAAACAGCACCCAATGCATTATATCATGGTTTGATGCCCAACTTAACAACAATAATATGAGAGTTTTGATGGCATTAACAATTGACAAAACATCCAGAAATTATGATTGAAAATATTTAGAAAGACCACAATATTCTATAATATTATCATGCCCGATCAGCGTTTTTTTTTTTTAAATTTGCCTATACAATCAGACAAATGAATTTAAATCTAATCAATATAATTAACATAATTGTTGTTACATCCGGTCAGTCAGTCTTATTTGAAGACGACAACTTTCCAACATGAAAAGTTGCAATTTCACAACAAAAACCTCAATATGCTTCAAGTGTGCTCTGTGTTGAGAGCATTTCCAATTAGTCTGCAGTTAACTAACAATGCAATAGTCGCATAAAGAAGTTCCTATCGCCCAATTAAGACTCTTGAGAAAACACTCAATGAACTGTTTTCAATACATGTCGTTCACTAGCTTTGCGCCGGCGCAGTATGATGTGACAACGGGATCTGAGCGATAATATGTCCCGTTTCAACTAGCAACGAATCAAAGATAGCGTCGGCCAACTGCATTTTCACCGCCAGTTCATCCGCGTCGTAATTCACCCAATCGGGCTCCTCCTCTCTTAATTCCTGAATCAAAATCTCGTCCACGTGATCCTTCTTCTTTCGACCAATCAGCTTCGATTTCAAGTCCGTGCTCGAATCTGATTGGCCGTCGTCAATATGCAAATATTTCATGACGTGCGACTGCGCCAATGGCTTGAGCGCATCCGAAGTGGTGGGCGGGGTCTTGCCCTTGTAATACTTGTGTCTGATTGGCGGAGGTTTGGCCCAAGGGGGCGTGTCCATGATATCATCTTCTTGCACGTACATATCACAGAGGATTTCGCCCGTCAAATCGAAGAGCAATTGTTTGTAGGTCTTGTGACTACGCGACTCTAAATCGCTGCCCTCGTCCGTAGCGGTGAATAAGTCGGATGGGGTGGAAACGCCGTCCCAGCTCTCGCCGTATCTGGAAAATGGAATAGGAGGATATAATTATAAAAGTGTATGCAAAAGGTGTATCACATGGATGTAAATTAGAATTTAATTTGCTGATGATCTCTTTATTTCAGACTCTAGGTCCATACGGCCATGTCACTTAATAAGCTAAATTACAAAAGCTGTTTTGCATTATGAAAAGCATAAAAGATATTACTAAAGTGCCTTCTTTAGTTCTCAAATACATTATTCGTTCTCAAACTTATTTGCTAGTCTAAAATAA
This sequence comes from Hydroides elegans, assembly GCA_001703475.1. Classification (NCBI taxonomy): domain Eukaryota; kingdom Metazoa; phylum Annelida; class Polychaeta; order Sabellida; family Serpulidae; genus Hydroides; species Hydroides elegans. The sequence goes on from LQRL01070967.1 coordinate 29,224, forward strand.
AGCTTACCTTCTCTTCTCCCAGTAGACATCGATCGTTTTGTCGACGACGTCCGTGATTTGAGGCTTTTTGTTGTCGATATGATACACGATTTCTTTGACTTCCGGTTGACCTATTTTTGTTAAATCCAACCGAAGCTCCTCTTTAGTGGCACCTAGAAAATAAACAGGAAGAAAATTAAAAGTTTAATTCGTGTGTTTTCAATCTTGGTTTAATTTTGTGAAAAGCGTAAATGTTATTGATATTCCTTCATTAATAAACATAAAAATTAATTTCTTTTTTAAGAGCAAGGGTTTCATTGGAGAAAATTGATAGTAGGAATACATGTGACACACAATTGTCTCACTCCTTTTGGTTGGAACTACGTTTTAACTACGTAGGTCAACGGACTAATCACTTACCTCGTGGCTCCTCTTGGCCGAATCCGAATTCGTCATCGACCCAGAAATCGTCCTGGTTGCTGTGCTCGATTTCGTCGTAAAGGTTGTCTAGATCCGCCTAGAGTAAGAAGGCAGAACGTGCTTTTAATATGATGAACGTGCATGTTAATGATGCAATTAGACGTACCGTGTACATGTAGTTTGATGTTTAGAGTATTTTTAAAGCAGAATTGATTGCTTGTTAACCCTATCCACTTTATACTTGTTATAAGGATAACATTATACTGAAAATTGGTTTCACTCGGATATTTTCTTAGCCTTTTGAAATCACTAATCTCAAATTTGCCCTTGAAACAAACCTAAAGCATTTAAGCACATACCTTATGTATCGTGGGCAAGTTATTTTGAATGACGGGCAATTTATCGGGGATATCAGGTGACTCAGGTCGTGGGGGAATTTCGTCCGGCAGAGGGCTCACAGTGACGTCATCGCGGGCCATCGGGATAGCAACGTCCTCTGCGAGGTCGTCTGTGTCCTTGATTTCGTCGTCAATCAGTGACGTTGGCTCAGGTTCCTAGGCAACACAGAGTAGTTCATTTGAACTTTATGGGCTTTATTTTTGATAGCATTGTATTTAGATTTCAATAATAGCCTACATGTGTAATATGCATAAACAGCTGTAAGAGGAAGTGATTAGTTACAAAGTCATTGTGAATGTGCGTTTTTTTTTTTTAGAAAAATGTATGTCTGCGAAGTCATACAACTCCAGGTTTTCAAATATCCCGGTGAAAAGCCTAGGTACCATACATATACGTATCCCCAATTACCAACCCCTCAAAGTACATAACACTTCTCAACCCCTCTCCCCTTCCCAACCACGTACCTGCTGCTTTTGTTGTGGCACATCCTCCTCTCCTTCCTTCTTCTTCTTAATACTAAGCATGGCTTCAATGGCTTCATTCAACAGACTCTGTGTCGCTAACTCAGACGCCTTCTCTTCCTTAGCAACGACCGTTGGTATGGGTGTGTCCTCTTTCTCATCTTCGCTCTCCACCGTCGGGATGAGAGGCGCGGGTAGATCGAGGTGCTCGGAGGCGTCGTCGGTTTCAGTTGTAGGCTAATATGAGCGAAAAAAATAGAGGGTTCACATTAGTAAAGTCAAATTATAATGAAAAGGGATGTTTATAGAAAAAAAAGACATTTTCGAATTTCTTTTACAGCATCATATTGTGGGACAAAATGTTTCGTTTCAAATATTTGTCAATGAGAGCACGGAAAGAATTGAACCAAGATTCTTCAGATCAATCAGGATGATTAAGACAATAATTATCAAACAACGCACCTTAATTCTATTTCAACCATTCTTTCTCTTAAACTTATTGTAATGTCCCTTTGTCCCTATCTCACCTTAGGAGCGGCCCCATGTTCAAACTTCTCTGCGGCCTCGGCGGCTGAGATGATGGCGCTCATGAGCTCGCTCTGAGAGATGTCCTCCACGATCGAGTCTTCCGTCGCGTCCTGTCCAACAAAACACGAACAAAGGGTTAAACACACATAGGACACACACAGATTAAAAGAACGGGCATTTGGATGAAATAAGCACATCTGCAAAGTTCTAAAAGATGTCCTCCATGATCGAGTCTTCTGTCGCGTCCTGAGTGAGAATTGTCATGTTCAAGGGGATAACATTTGTAAGATGACCATTTATAATAACATTAAAACAAATCGTATACGTCTTTCTCTAAGCACTAGATAAAGGGGTAATTTGTGAGTTCAAAACGGTGCCTCTATATTCATTTGTATGTAACATAATTCCGGATATCTTTTGAACATTTGATTTATTTGATGACTCAATCAATCTTCTCCATCTAATTCAAAGACCTACAAATAACACAACACAAGTTTCACACAACGTATACGATTCCTAAACCCATGCGTCTACCATACCTTTCGGGGTGACACGGGCGGCATCTGGTTGTCGTCCTGGGACAAGGGCATCGCTGGCGGCTCGATCTTGCGGATGTCCACGGGCTCCTGGGAGAGCTCCTGAGATTTACCCACCTGCAAAAAAGGGTTAAAGAAATATATTTTTAAATAAGAATATACTGGAGTCTATATAAAATACAAGTTCGAAAGGGAATATACGAATGATAATTGTTGAATAACTTAGTAATGTTCCATGAAAAATCTTATGATTCGCCTTTACTTCTTTTTTATCAACCCCGAAAATAAATACAAAACTATTTAAAAGTCGTAAAGGGAAGTCGGGACTAATAAATTACGTTGCGATTCGTTTTTTTAAACATATCTGAACAACTCTCAAAACATATTTTGCACAAAATCTTTACCTCGGGAAGTGCAGCTGCATCGATATCTGCGGTTTCCGAAGCAGCTTCCGGTTTGGTAAATTCTTGTGACTTATTCAACTCGTCGATTGTTGGTGCTTTGAGATCAATTTTCAATACGCCTTCCTGCAAATCAAAGGAAAAGGAAGCTATGATATCAATTGTTTTTAATTAAGGATTGAAAACGTGACAGTATTTACAAAATTGAAGTTCAATCTACAGCTCACGAAAAATCGATAGCGGCTTGTAACAACGTTTAGTGCTGTTTCGTTTAAAGGTTATTTATTCTTTATAAATCACACCAGACAAAACTCAATCAAGTATTCCCACCCTAAAACAATCCCACAACCACTCAACCCACAACCCAAGAGCTGCTCTGCGACCCCTCCTGCGGTGTGTTCTCAAACGTCTAGATGTGACCATTTTTAATGAACTATTCCTTAGACAAAACTTCGACAAAAAAATAAGACAGTGATCCCATACATCCAGCCCTACCTGAGAGCTGCTCTGCGACCCCTCCTTAGCAATCACAACCACAATTCATTCAAGTAAACCAATTCAACAGTCTCCCTACCTGAGAGCTGCTCTGCGACCCATCCTGCGGGCCGTTCTCAAACGTCTCCACACTCAAGGCCTCCGATATGTCCTCGTCCGTGTGTATATCCTCCTCCGCAATCTCGCTCGCCATCGTCCGTCGCTCCGACACCAGCTCCATCGTCATCTCACCACCCTGTGTACCCTTTTTAGCGGCGTCGCCTCCAAGTTTCGATTCGGTGCGTTCTGAGAGGCCTCCGAAATCCACTGAATCTGCAGTGGGTGCAGGTGTGGTGGGTTTTTCGATGGGGGTCGGGGTGGTGGACGCGGCAGGTTGTTGTTGCGGCGCTTCGGATTTTTTGGTAGCCGTGCGGGTTGAGTAGTCGCTGCTGTAGTCGCTTCTAGATGGAGAAATAGTAAATTGATTTTTGATTTTTCAAAGTTATAGTACGAAAGTTAATTATACATATTTGATATATGTATAGCTTTGGATTCACTCAAAAAGTATTTTATAAAAGCTGTGATCTATATATAAGGATACGTCTTAAACTCTGTTGAAGCATATATTGTTTATTCATATTTTCAATATTTTCGTGAGGAAACCATTGGTAAAAATAAACACGTATCGTTATTCCTACAGAGCTAGGCCAACCTAGACACATCCAGAATATCATAGTTTTTATCTGATAATCAAAAACAACCGGCATATATGCAAAAGAGACATGACCACAAACTGACCTTGAATCAGGCGACCTTGACCTCGGTGACCTTGGCGACCTCGTGCGACTCGTATAGCTCGTGTACGAACTCGAATGGTCGCTCTCGTAGTCCTGCGTATACGACGACTTATACGACGACTTGTCCGTCTTGGGTTCCCCGGTGCGGTGCGTTTTGCTCATTTCGGTGTCGATTGGCTCGCTGTATGAGAAGTCTTCGGTGATCGAGCGGACGCTGTCGGCGGCCGAGATGGCGGGCGCTTTGGTCTGCGTAGGCTCGGGTCTGTGTAAAGGATGCAATGGGTGCATGCAAGTATTAATTATATTGCAGTTTGTATATTTGAGGGGTGTTTAGGTAACCGTGAACATGTCATGTCTAAAAATGCATTTCCTCGAAAGTATATGGACCAGAATTAATATTTAACAACTAAATACTGATATTTTTCTCGAATTCAATCAAATATAATATACATCGAATATCAGAGAGATGGATATATATTGATTTATATCAGTATGACTTAAACGTTTTACTCACTTGGTACTTGGTAAGTTGGCTTCATCTTTCGCACTCTTATCGAGTGCAAACTTGACTTCGGACCTTAAATAACAAACGATGGAAAATGTACCGCAAATGTCTACAAGTAACCCTAAAATAGTTTGCATTTTTAAATAAAATTACTAGCTTTATGAAACAAAAATGATTGTTTGTCGATGAAAAAAAGCTTTACTTCACCAATTTATCAGAATTTTGATAACATGAACCTTCTTCACATAATCGCCTTTACATTTCTTTTTCTCCGACATCCATATATAAGATTTACACCCATTTACCTTAAAAATATCATTTTATAAATTTACTAACTTGTCATAATCGGTTGCCACAGACACTGCATCCTCAATGTCCTCCGTAATCGACGTCGTTCTCTCCGATCGATCAAAGGGCGGCCTCTGATTAGTCTTGGTTTCCTTGGCATCCACTTTGCTGCGTTCTGATTGGTTCTCAGTTGCCTTGACCTCTTTACGTGTATCCAATGGCGACAGTTTGCTCTTGATGGACGGGGATGGACTTCGTTGCTCTCCTATAAAGAGCAACCATTCATTTTATAATGAAAACAAAAGATATGTAAACGCATAGGGATAAAAGTTCGTAAGCACGCTTTGTAACTAAACATTCAAAATGTTAATATACATAACGCTTCACAGTTCCAGTATATTAATGGCTATGTGTTTTCGGCTATGGAGGTGTGATTTAGTAGTTAGAGTATTCACTTGAGCAAAGAAAAACTAGAGGCTAAAGGCCTTCGATCCCCCGTGAACTGTCAATAATCATTTAATTTAGCATGGTCAGCACTGGAAAAACAAAGGCATCAGATGCAA
>LQRL01071007.1:0-10795 GCA_001703475.1 Hydroides elegans
TATATATAGTGGGATGAGTATCATCAAATTATTTCCTGTTACTCTCGGTCTTATTAATATGATTTGCCTGATTTATTGCATTTTTGCAGACAAAAATACAAAATCATAATATTGCGGTGTAACAATTTATTCTTTATGAAAGTTAATAAATGAATACAAGGCTTTGTTATGATATTAGCCATCCTTGTCACAAAAACACTTATCTGTCGGTACTAAAAAAAGGTGAAGAAACTCCATATGAACTCTTCAGATTTCCATTTTATTATGTGGTCTCAACCAGGTTTGTGTTGACAAAGCTGTTGAGTGGATCTTTTAATCGTTTTAGAATAATATATAGCAAACGTTAAACTAATCATCAGTTTAATTCGGTCAAAGATCTGTGCAAAACATTGTTATAAAATCATATGTTTCCACAAAAGTATTCTATTTATTGAGCATAAATTGTTAGAACCAAATCATTTGTCTTAATTGTATTACATATAATTATTTTTAATAGTCTTATTGAATGCACAGCAACGACCAGCGGTTTAAGATAGGAACCGTTAAAAACTTATTTTCAAATGTATAAGCGCTCACTTATCAGATTAATTATAAGTCGTGACCTGGGTTGAGGGCATGGAAATAACCTCCATGTTTTATCTTGAAAATAAGCAGTTATTTTAAAATGAAATATTTGATTCGTTTGAGATTATGGTGATGATTTAAGCTAATTTGCATTGGCATTTCGCCAGGATAGAATACCACAGTACGTGTTTGGATTTTAATTTTCATATATTTATTTATAGACCGTTTTTATTAGTGGTAAATGATTCTCATGATCGGGTTTATTCGTTTTATAAGGGCCCGGCAGAGCGCCATGAAGAGTTAGGTGTCTGAGTGGTGATACTTATAAGCAACTTTTAAAGAGCCAGGTAGTACTCATCTGATACAATAAAATAATCAAGGCGGGAGATCCACAAAGGTAATGTCATCGTTGACATATTAGCGAAAATAACATTTTTTTCACCATTGCGTGTGTCGGCGATTGTCCTCACGGAAGTAAAGCTTGTGTCTGCAAAATGTTATGCTAAGTAAATACTTAATAAGTTTTTGCATACTTAATGGAGTTAAGAGTCCATGTGGCACTTTTAAAATTATGGACTTCATGTCTAGGATTTGAAACGTTAATGTGCCACACACATGTACAAACGATCAAAGTTGATAGCAATATTAATTAGATCTAACAGAAAATTGCAATAGATTTTAAACAAGATATATTTGAAAACAATGATTTAAATATTAAATGATAATTAATTGTATACTAAATATTGCAACAACCCCGGAGTAATACGTGTTTGTAACAAACAAATTTGCATAAGATATGGTCATTTAACATTTTACGCATTTTTTTATCAAAGACGAAAGAAACAGTAACCATTAAAGTCATGTTTCAAACTCATTTATTGCGTCATAATCCACGTACGCAGTTACGTTTCTACCGCATGATAAGCAACGTTGTTTTATTTTCCCTATTCTGGGCATTGAACTGTTGAACCTTTGATCAGTGTGATTGTCTTGACTTGGCATAAATATTATTTCGGTTTAAATGTATATGATGATTATATTATATTTATATTTTCGCGACTCTTGTTTAGCCTTTTGTAATATATATTAAATGTCACTATTTATTTACTATTAATCAAGCCATATACAGATAAATGTATGCTGAAAGATTTGCCTCAAACCTTTCTAGAAAGAACATACGGATTTTGGTTTAATATAAATTTTATAAATCAATCCTACTTAATGCGCTACAGTGTTTTTGCACAATGCATGGTCTTAAATGCATGGTAAGAAGTCATAGCTATTCTTGGATTCTCTTAACCTTGACATTTGGAACGCTTAAACACAGAGCCGTTCTAGATTGTTAAATGTAAGAAGCGACATGTTCACTTTCCTAAGTCAACAATATGCATTTCCAGCTAAAACTTTTGGAAGTATGTGAAACTCATAGATTGTTAAATGTAAGATGCGACATGTGCCTTATCACTTTCCTTAGTCAACAATATGTATTTCCAGCTAAAATGTTTGGAAGTATGTGAAACTCATTGAACATTCATATGGCAAAACAACTTTTTCCAAGAAAACAAACCTGCTATTTTGTAGCACGACCGACGAACAGAGAGTGTGCCATTTGCATTAATGGTACGGATGTGTAGCATGGCACATGGCTAAATAAATAGCTTAGGTTGTGTTCAAAATATTCCTCGATCAAATATAAATACCTTTACTTATATTTTCAAATTATTGATATATTCTATAGATAAGATTTATTTGAATTTTGACTTTTCATGATTTACACAAGGAAATTGAATGTCATTATATTTTAAAAGTGAGATCAAAGTTTTAAAGCATCTTACTTTCTTAATATAAGCTACAAATTTCCTCATAAAATTTCAATGTAGTTAAAAGTTTCAGAATAATTTGATATTCAGATTTGGGCACGGGTTTGATAAGGTTCAATATTCAAAAATTTACCCATGTAATATAAATTTTATGGATGGATGGATAATTATCCTTATCCTATTGTTGATCGAGTCCTAATGTTTTATCATATGAATATTTTCATCAAACTATCATTTAAGCAAAGCAATGAACTCGGTGACCATAAGAAGTTTCATTTGATCAACTTTGAAACATCCTTCAAACTTGCTTCAAACCATTTTCAAACTGATTTAATAAAAAAATTAAAAATGCGCTTTTGGTAAATGAAAATGAAGAAGATCTGTAAAATGATGTGTCTTTTTGATCTGAAATACTCGATATATGAATTTTGACATCTCGACATAAAAGTTTCGATAATTGTTATCTTTGTAGGAAGATCAAACTTATTGTTTTTTTTTTAAGTTTTCGAGTTTCTAATCACTGGATATGTATATTTTCCTTTTAAATTTGTCTTTGCTTTTGATTTCGAATTTTGATAATGGTTTTATTCTTCCTAACTCAAATTTTTTTCTTTTGGTTCGAAAAAAATAATAAATTAGAATTATGTGGTACTTAATAGAGAGTTTGGGCAAATTTGGGAAATCCAATAGAATGACGTCAACATGACGTAAACAAACCAGTAACAAGCCATGTGAATGGTTATATTTGGGTTATCCAGGCTACTAACACAACGATATTAATATTGGCACAAACTCCTTAATATACTTTATTCGAAAAATAATTCCTTATATGAATAGTCTGGGATGAACATAGTAGGGATTGGAAACAATTCGAGTACACTCGCAAGTTGAACGACGAAAAATTTCCCAGCTCATAGGACTAGTGAAATTTATGTTGATTACGCTTCCGGTTTAAGATGTCACTTCCAAAGCAAAAAAATCAAACCTAATCTAGGTACGTCTACACCAACCGACAACGAAGGGTACAGATGAGGTTGCACTGAGAGTGAAGATGTCCACCAATCTGTGGATGAACTCCAAATGTCACAAGCTACAGAAGACGCTTCATGTGAAACCCCAGTTGAACCTGAGGGTGAAGACATGATAGACCTTGATGATCCAATGTATAGCTCAGTCAAGAAGATGATGCTCATCCAGCAGAAGAAAGTGAACAATATCGTCGGGCTCAAAAAGAAAACCAAAATGGTAAAAGCATTGATGCATGTATTTCTGCCAGTTATCGAAGCAATGGGCTCCTCCATCGTCCAGAACCTCAATGAGAAACCGTTAAACCCAATCCAAGAGACACAGGTAAAAGACATTGTTTCTGATGAGATAAATCAGTTGGAGGAGAGGGTTGATAAGAGGGCCTGTGACAATTCATTGAGGGGGCGTAATGCTCTAATAGAAGAACACTTGCGCACAGATCGAGTTAGCTGAAGGCAACGGTTCCGTAATCTACGAATACGCGGTTTCGACGAGGACATTACAGACCTCGTAGAGTTTGTTTTGTGCTATGCGCGGGAAGGGGGTGTAACAACCCTAGTTCCTTATGACATTGAGCGAATCTATGAACTCAACAGACGTAACTCGGAGTACTCACGCGCAATCATAGTCATGTTGGCCACAGGTTGGGCTCGAAACCTATTTGTAAATGCCAGGCATGAGCAAATAAAAAAGTGCATACGGATGGAAGAGAAACGGGCACAGACTAGTGACTCGAGCGAAGAATATGCTGATCTCACGAGGCGCATTAGGTCGATCGAATGCATCAAGGTCTCCGAAGAGCAAAGCTGCTTGGTCTCGTACGCCGGCTTAGTGTTGTTGGGGATGCCTGCATGAGGGACGCCCTTATACATGCCGTGACGGAAAACGGGAAGATTATGATAGAGTCACCACTTGACTCGTATAAACTCGGGATTCGTAACATCCCCTTTAACCAACTAGGACTGTCGGAAAAAAACCGGTCTCGTTGATGATTACCCGATGAGAAGAGCAGAACCCCAACCCCAAGGCGAGATGGATGTGTGATGCGCAAAAAGAGGGAAATTAGACTTTAGTGTTATCTGTACCAATCATATTGAATTTTCAAAGCTACTTGATATAAGTAATGATTGTCTTGTATGGTCTTGCCTAAAGGATGTGTCGAGTTAATTGATATATGAGTCACTAAACAAGAGTAATCATGCCTTAAGTAAAGATACCTCTACAGAGGAATATTGTATTACAAATGATCATGATTATTGTTTACCTTATAATGTCTATATCATCAATGACGAGCATAGTTACTGTATGAAAAGTAAGAGTTTGATAGTAAACCCAAATGGTAACATTGAAACATATACCGATATAACCTTAACAAAGCATGAGATTGATATGTTCAGCGAACACTCTTATTGTATGATGACTTTCAGTGTTATGAGTATTAATGTTGGTCTAAAAAAAAGATTGAGGGGGAGTGGAGCTGATTGAAGAGCTTAAAAACTGTGACATTGCCATGATCCAAGAGACTTAGTGTGACGAATCTAACGAGGATGAAATGAAAAAGAACTACTGCCCCACGGCTTGTTAATAGAATTCAGACCCAGATTAAAATGAGCCAAACATAGAGCTTTGGGAGTTGCAACGGTCTTTAGAAAAGAGCTTCAAGCCAATATCATATTCCTAGATACAACCACTCAAGATACTCAATGGTTCCTTTATAATGTAACAGACAGTAAGGAAAACGTATGTGGAAGTCTGTACGTTCCACCTAAGGGGTCAAAATACCTAAAAGAAAGTATTTTCGATCTAATCTAATGTGATATTGTTCAATTTACGGTAGCAAATGACGTTACTGAAACGCTTATGGCAGGTGGTTATAACGCAAAAACGAAAAGTGATATAGATTTTGTTGTTTTTGATGAGGCTATGACTGAAAGTCATGCTATGGATAACTTGATATATTTATATGATAACTTGAATGATAAAGATATAGATGTGTCATTAAACATGGAAATCCTAGATATTCAAAAACTAAGGAGGAATAGGTATCAGTCTTGCGTAAATGAGGCGGGCAAAAAACTCTTAAACTATGTAAGAACCATAATTTTCTGATACTCAATGGTCGCATCGGATATGACAAAACACAGGGCCAATTCACCACGAAAGAGATATATGTTGTCGATTATATGTTTGCTACCCCGGAGTTACAGGGAAGAAATCTAACGTTTGACATATCTGTTTTCGATCCTTTGTTCGCATACGTACATAAGATTCTATGAACCTCCTTTAAACTAAAAAGAGCACAATTAACAAATCGTTCACCTGTTATAACTTATAATGTTGAATCTAACCAAACTAATTTGTAGGATCAGGGAGTCGAGCGGAATCAGACTAATAGAAGGGTAAAGTGCACAGATGAGGCGCTGAGCGAGTTACCGAACCACTTTAAGGCTGCAGGATTACAAGAACTCAACGAGCTGTCCGATGGTCTGCATGTGCAAGAATTTGATGTCGATATTTGAAGACAAGATGTTTTAAATATATAAGTTGAGTAACGTTGTGCACGATAACACTGAAAATAACTCACATAACAAAACTAAACTTAATAAACCATGGTTTGCAATGAAGTGCGCGGTTGCCAGGAAAATTTATCGGCGGGTTAAGAATAGAATAAATCCAAGGGAGCATGATATGAGTGAGTTACGAGAGGCTAGTTAGGCATACTCTAAAGCCCTTAGTAGAGCAAATAGGGATTATGACAAGATTAGATTTCAGAAAATTCGAGATAGTGAAAAGTCCCCTTAAGCATTCTAGAAATTATTAATCATATTGAAAATTAAGCCCATATCGATGCCAGTCTGAGTGACTTAACAGACCATTTTAAAAAGATAAACGCAGAAAACTACCAGGATGATACGCTAGCCAATCACAAGCTTGGGCCCAATAACCTTAACCTAGAAAGCCTTAATGCGAATTTTAAGGAAGTAGAAGTAAAAAGAGCCATAAGCGAGTTAAAAATTGGAAAGGCCCCTGGGTGTACTTAGTAGCAAACGAATTTGTGAAACGCACTTCATCAGTTATACTAACACTTTATACTTACTTGTTCATCCCATTCTAGACAACGGAGACGTCCCCGAAGCCTGACCGACCGGTTTCATCGTGCCAATCTTCAAAAGGAAAGGAGAGATCACCGACCCCCAACAACTAGAGAGTATTCCTAGAGCAGAGTAACATACGGGGTGACATTATTATTAAAACGGACGTCACCCAGGCCCTTTTAATGCTGATTTTAAGCAAGTTTCCATACCAAATTTTGAAATGTGCATAAAAAACTACATTCCTCAAACCATCAAGCTATATGCGTTGAAACTGGTATAATCCAAAATAAAGGAATGACAACTTTATTCCTAAACTTTTTAAACATAATAATGCAATCGTGATCACTTTTAATCAATTCTTGAACATTTTAACTTTAACGTGTTTATTTTCAAGTTCCATTGTTCTTATGCATTTGCGTGCCTACGTCACAGTATCTCTACGCAAAACATTGCGTCACAATCGGGCTCGTATTTATGACGATTACGTTTTTATGTAATGATTTTTTAATGTGCGATAATTTTGTTTATATGAATTTTGAGATAGTAGAAGGTAGTTTCGTAGGTGGTTGCTGAATAATTTATTTTTTATAACAATTATTTATTTATTTCATATACAAAAATTGACATAAAAAAACAGAAACAAAATTAGATATCTTTGATTTATAAGTAGTAATCGTTTTATTAATACTGACAGGTCCAAACCAAATTACTGGAACAATTTTATAATTTGACCTTTTCAGGGATTTTGAATTTAATAATTATTTTAATAAATTTGACATTCAGATCCAATTATCTATGAATAAAAACAATACTACAATTCGTGACTAGTGAAATCTGTCAATTCTCCTCGGGTAAGCAAAAAAAAAAATAGTTTCACTTGAGCTTCGCTCTCGTGAAACTATTTTTTTGCTTCCCCTCGGAGAATTGACAGATTTCACTCGCCACTCATGAGGTATTGTCATTGTATTACCCTAGTTTCTGTTTTTGGAAAGGTTTTTACTAAACTTACTAACACGAGAATCGATACTTTTCTGAATATCAATAACATTTTGCTTGAAAATCAGGCGGGTTTCCGCAAAAATATGTCGACATCACACCTTTGTACTACAAAACCTGATTGACATCTTCCTGAAGGGAAAACAAGTTATTTGTAGCCTGGGTTGATTTCGAGAAAGCTTTTGATAAAGTCTTGAGGCAGGGTCTCTTCCATAAGATGTTAAAATACAAGAAGAAATATCCTCAAAAATAGTCGATATAGTTAAGGCCATATACGCACATATTAAGTCGAAGGTATAGGTAAACTCAGAGCTCTCGAGTGCGTTACTCTTGAGTATGGCAGGGCAATTCTTTCCCCGCTGTTATTTGCTATGTATTTATTTATTTAAATTGAAGAGTATATGCTCAAGGGGGCTATGAACAACTAGAGCTAAATGATAACGGTGAGACCCTGATAAAACAAATGTTTATCCTATATGCTGACGACACGGCCATAGTCGTGGATAGCGCAGATATTCTTCAGAAGGGACTGGTAGTCCTAGGGGACTACTGTTCAAAATGGAGACTGTATTGATATTGTTAACGAATTTTGTTACATATGGACCATTTTACGTGCGAATGGCTCTATAAAGCCTGCGATTGATAAACAAATATCCCAGGCTGATAAAGCTATGTTTTTGCTAATTGAAAAATTCAGAAAACTAGAGCTCTCTTTAGATATTCAACTTGATTTATTCCATAAACTGATTACGCCCATGCTGACATTCAACTGTGAGGTCTGGGGTTTTAGCAAGACGCATCTTGAAATGATAGAAAACCTACACTTAAAATATATAAATTTTATACTCAAGCTCAATAACACTACACCAAAACCGGGGATAAACGGGGAGACTGGCGAAATGCATATTAAAGTGATTATTATCACAAGGATTATATGCTATTTGGCCAAATTACGTGGGGCGGAGGTAACCTCGCTTGCCAAAACCACGTTTAAAGCCATGATGAAAATGCACCTTAGAGGGAGTTATACAACTAGGTGTCTAGCGGGAGTGATACGTTATTTGATAGATTTAGATTTAGTAGAACCTTTGTTGGGTGAACCAGACGTTCAGATATCTAGTATTAAGAGAATAGTTAAGCTCCGTTTGAGTTCTTAAAGTTATGGAGTGAGCATATATCTAAATTGTCAAAATGTGAACTTTATAATATGTATAAATGAAGCTTTTAACGGTAAGAGTACCTGAGAACATTGCCTACTGCACTAACGATAATTTTGTATAAGTTTAGGACATCAAACCACCCCTAAGAAGTCGAAAAAATGAGATATGTAAGACCTAATATTCCGAGAAGACTTAGAAAATGTAAGATGTGTAACTTAAATGAAACTGGAAACGAGTACCATTTCCTATTTATCTGTCCATGTTTTGAGAAGCTTCGGAATAAATATATTCTGAATTATTTTAGAAGAAATGTTAATTTTTGTAAAGTTTTAGACATAGTGAGTACTTAGAATAGTAAATTATTGCATAGCTTAACGAAATTCATTAGAGAGGCTCTAAAATATATAGTTTCCCTCTATGTTGAAGAAAATGCATTAACTAATAGGATATTGTTTCGTTTTATATATGTACCTTATTATATGTCATCTATAACCATGTTCAAAATGATATATGTATGCTAATGTATTCGAATTATACTGTAGTATAACGAATAAACTATGAATCTGAATTTGAATCTATCTATAGCAACTTTATTCGAAACGATTATTTTTTCGGCCTCGATTCCAATCCCCCCAGGAATAATCAAATTATACCTTTTGCATATTATTGGTTAAGTTTTGTCTAATGTCAAGGTCGCATTTTGTAAACTTCCGGTTGAACTTCGGTTCTGCAGTTGCTTTTAAATTAAGAGTAGTTAGACCTTATTCAATAAGGTAATGTGTAATTTGAAATTCAGAAATAAATCTCGCTTGATTGGTGTATAGTATAGCACAAATTTTATTTCATGACACTCCCGAATAAATCCATATCTAGCTTCGTCTTTCCAAGTCCCAGCTTGACAAATGGATGGTCACTCTGCAATAGTCAACAAAAGCGTACAGGGGTGGTCACAATATGAAGTGGTCACAATATGAGCGCTACCTTTCAATTGTCGAATTTCTTAGCTGTAGTGATAAAAAATGTTTAAAAAATACAACAATTATATAGAATTAGCTGAAGAACTGTTTGATCATGTGTGTTCACAAACACACATTAAATAGTGTTAAAAGCAATAATGCAAAAGAATATTGGGAAATTCTTAAAGAAAAAAGCGTTATTAAAAAGCATGAGTCTGTAAAATTGCAAATGTCAACCCTGGTTGAGCATTTTGAAAAAAAAAAGGGAATTCCGAAAATGTCACGGATCCGACCTCATGGAGCCCTAGTGACCACGAAATCCCACACAACGATAAGCTAGATGCCGAGTTTACATTAGATGAGTTGAATGCAGTAGTTAAAAAGTTGAAAAATGGGAAGGCCCTAGGCTGTGACCAGGTATTAAATGAGTTCATTAAATTCTCCAAGGTAAAGCAAAGACTGTAACCATGGAGCGGATAATAAAAATTGTTGCAAATCACTTATCAAATGAAAAGTTGAAGATCGAAAAATAAAACAAATATATTTAAAATAGGAAACTTTAAACGAACTATTCGATCACAAATTATCTACTCGTGTCAAAAAATAAAAAGCTTTCAACTAAGCAATTAACAACAACAGGACTTTAATTCTTTAATTATCGCTCACCCCGGAGACATTATTTTACAAAAAGAATTGTGCAAACAAGGGGCATGGCCCCATCCAGACACGACCCAAATAGGTGTGAACGATGCGGTAACATCTCTCCATCAACGAAACTTAGAGTTAGCGATGAAAAACTATGCGACGACTGTTTTAGTGGAATAGTGCAAGCAGCGTTGAACAATGCACCAAGCCCCAGAACGAACAAAACACAAAGCGCTCTTGCTAACATCGAAGAATTGCAAAATATGAAACAACTATGTGAAACGTGTGGAACCTCACAAGAGAATGTAACAGAAAGACGAACAGGCCTACGGGAATGCATTGAATGCTACATCAAACAAAATGACATCCCTCGACCTACAATTCAAAATCAAACACACAGCGAAAGTTATATAACCAACACAAGAAGGGAAAGGAGTAAAGACCAAATCACAAACTGTCAACTATGCAATATAGCTCCCGAATATTGGATACAATGCGAACTCTGCGATATATGGCTTTGCCTCGAATGTGCG
>LQRL01071008.1:2563-19365 GCA_001703475.1 Hydroides elegans
CCGAATCCGATAAGGAATAGTAACCACGGCGACTTAAAGTTATTCCCTTAAGATTCTCAATTATTTTCGATATGTATGATTTTATAAAACACAAAAGCCTAAATATTCTTTTTGGAAGATATGTAATTCACGGTTTGTATTCATGGGAATTTGAAATCTGAGGCCGAGGGGTCTGATGTTGCTTGGAATAAAAACTTTTGAATATAAGCTTATTTGTTTGAAATTAAGATAAAAATGGCATTCATTATCTATGTATAACATATATTTGGAATTAAAAATGAAGAGCCTTGTGTAAGCATCAGTGCAATGATAATATATGTTAATCAAGAAAAATTAAACCAAGGTTACAAAATAATAGCCCAAAATATTACCTTTTAATCTTATATGGACATATCAAACATTTTAAAAAATGATACCATCTCCCTTACGTGACAACCTTTTTAGGTTCGTGTGTGTTTAACGCTATTTAAACCTAACCTCAAGCCATGTGCGATGATGCAAGGTGTGGCACACTGTCCTTGGACAGTCTTGTAATGCTAGTTTTGTTTGCATGTTTATACAGGTTTTAATATAACTAACTGTGATTTCCTTTAATTTGCTATACCACCGAATTTCTGCAAGATTAATGCAAATCAAAAATCAAAATTGTTCGTTCGTATATTTTCTCATTTACGTTGTTACCTTAAGTAGAACGACTGCGTTTCAAATAATTGAAATGGAATTGTGTATATGGTTCATATGATAAGTGTATATGTGTATGTATTCACATTGCTAAACTTTAGTTATAACGCTAAAGCAGAAGTTTGCAGACTGTGAAACCCTTTCAATCAACAGTTTTGTTACATGGTAATGCCTAATTTGTTGAATGAATTAGAGTAAAATTATAATAGTTTGTTGTTCGGTAAGTCGAAAAAGTGATGTGATTGTTAAGTGCCTGGAAAATAAAAGGATAGATAGCATTATGGCTGATGAAATCGCATAAAAAGAATCCGTATATATGAACGAACGAATGCGTATTAGATTAAATTATATTTCTAAAAGCTGGCTTATTTTTACATATCGAAACGAGTGCTATCTAAATCATAATTTTTGCCGTGCTACTGTTGGTTCTTGGGGATATCTATGCAAATGCACGTAAACTAAAACATAATTTACCTCGAAGAAAATGTATGTCAAGATAGATAGGTCAAGTAAATTGTTTATGTCAAATCAAATGAGATTTTTGTGCAATGATTTATTGAGATAGTTTTCTATGATATCTCAAATTCTTGGATATGCTTCTTGATAATTTTATACTTCTTTACACATTTGCAAGGCTTTCAAGTCGCGAAGATTGATATTAATCAATTATAAAAATCTGAACGGTATGTCTCATTCTGTAAAAGTCACATACATGTATTTATATATATATTTATTTATTCACGTATTAATTCATTTATATGTCAAATTATTTATTTAAGATATACCCACCGCTGCTTTATTGCAAACTATTTAATATATTTCATTGATGGCCAATGTACAAAAGCATGTGATCAAAAAGAATATCAAAATATATATTTATCATTATCGGGTGAATTCTTTGATTCTCTGTTTACAACTTGCACGGAATAACATTTTTTTCCCGTTTAAAAAACGTGCTGTTTGGCTAAAACTCTGAAGTTGATGTTCAGTTATCAAATATTTCATAATCGTGACTCTGAAGGTATATAACAGCCTGAATGTAAAATAAGGTTAATATTTGTTATTGTGGTTCATTGTTTTTCGATATGATCATCGTATGCTATGAAAACGTGATTTAATTGTGATCTCTGTGATACCTTTAGTGAAATTGAATCTTTTATCAGAATTAACTTTGTCGTTGATGCTATAATGTATTTGTACACGATTGTTATTGATATTTGATATTTATTTATTATCTCTGCATATGCCGTTGCCTTGATTTATTCAAACGCAAATAAAGCAAGATGCTTACAAAACATTGCTTTTATTCTTCAATACATTGGACGGACGTTTGTTTCGCTGAGTTGATTTTTTAACGCAAAATAGAATAATACATAAATTCATATGGACGTATAGTTTTCCAATTTCCAATTAATCATTTAATGTTAATAAATACGTTCATATTTCACAGAAGCTAAGATCACTACATAAAACTTTACTTCAAAGGATCTCACATGTATTATAACCACAGATTAATCATGGACGGAATTATAATATAAATGTTCATTACAAAAATGTAAACACAATTTTTTTATCAATATTTGAAGTTTTCATTTAGAAATAGCGTGGTTTATGTTCAAATTGTAGTTCTTTACTTATAAGTTCAATTCATTTACATGATTAGTAATAATAGAACATTCAGCAATTTTAACCCAACCGAAGAAGTCTGCGCAAATAACAGCACCGATGCGTACTTTAAATGATAAATCAATACAGCATTACATGTATATTTGAAACACAATAAGAAACAAACATAAATACAATAATATTTACAAACACGGCATACGGATTTCATCTAAAATGTACAACGCGAATGACGCGTTCACAGTATATAAGACTCCTAGCAGATAATATGCTTACATTAAACCTTAACTACTCGGTATGTTATTTTCAAAACATAGCCATCAACCAACATTTTGTATTTTAAGCCTAGGGTTAATCTCCGAATCAATTTAATTGTTATATGTCTTTCAATTTTTGAGTATTCATCCACAGATTCACACAATTCACACCTAAATTAATCATAATTTACACCTTATTTTTATGATAGCCCAATTCAACATAAACCCTTGAGTTTTGATCACAGACCTGCTTTATAAATAATGTATAAGAGCATAAAAGACGTATTTATATAAAACAATATAGTTCTAAAAACAATGTTTCAGGATACTTAGATTTGGACGGAATATATTTTTCAATAACCGTTAACTAGCATAAAAGGCAGACCGCTACTTTCGCTATGTACATATTACAAATTTATAAGAAAAGATTAGAGAAACTATGAAGATCCGTGCACGCGTGGCGCACAAAAATATTTTTAGGGGAGGAAAATATTAAATCGATTTGGAATAACCGATTCTTATAAAACAAAAAACATATTTCTTTCACAATTTACTACTCACTTACGGATTTTTAAAAATTTAGATCTACTGATTCTTTGAAATTATTATACAGTAATCACAATTTTCACAAAGTCCACACATAAACGTTAATGGGGTCTATGTCATGCTTAAAAATCGTTTCACAGTTAAACTTCTTCTCCTTTGCATAACTTCTTACATGACAAATATAACATTCGTTTCAGGAATAAATAAGTTCACAATATGCATTCGATTTTGATTTATCAAACCCTTGGAATAGTTCACATGATTAACATTGATCAAAATATTAGAGAGGCAGCTGTTTTTAGATGAGGAAACGCTCGTCAACCAGAGTCTTCTTGGCCAGGTTTCGACGCCCAAGACCGTCTCGGATGGCTGCAATGATCTGGGAAAAAAATAATAAAACGATGAGTTACTTTGATTACATAGTGAAGACGCCAGTAAAATGTGTTCATTTTTACTTTAATATGACAAAAGACAAACAAATATCTCGTGAGCTAGCATAACCTATATTGTTGTTACGTTTTGGTGGTATGGAGGGGATTTTTAAACTGGAACCTCGAAATTGGTATAGGATTCGACATGATTCCCATTGGTTTCCTTTTATCAAAAAATTGTATCTATATATTGTCATTTAAAGCGCTATATTTCCGGTAACATTTATGGTACCCCCTTCCCGTCTCCATTTACAAAGGGTCTCTCTAACCTCATCAACAAAGTAAGTGATGACAGCGGCAAGGAGGAAGTTCTGCGCCATTAGGTCGATGATCGCAAAGAGCAGGATGTCGAAGATCGTCAGCGTCGTCTCGTTGCCGAAGAAGAGAACTTGGTCGAAGCTGTGACCGTTGTCTGTTGCAGAAAATAATGTATGTACTCTAACTTGGTATCATGCTTAAACTCTAGACGCTATTTTTTTCTATGTTTCAAAATTATGAATTGGTCTTTCAAAAACCGAAATATATTTGTAATTCTACACAAGAATACACATTCAACTAGAACCCTGGTGTTGATAAAGACGTTTGAAAATTATATAACTTTATTCCTTTGTAAAAGATAAGCCTTACCATTGTAGAAGAATCCCTTGTCGGTGACCGTCTCAAACTCAACCTCCAAAATGCTCTCGAGAAGCATTTTGTCCTTGACATAGTAATCGACATTCTTCAGCGACTGGAACATTAAAATGTATCACGAATTAATAAAATGAGTGCATTACATGTTAATATGCAATATAATTACACTCTGTTAATCTGTTTTACAAGGTTTTAACGAGTTGCCAAGTCCTCCGTCGAAGTGGACACGTCTATGTTTCCCTTGGGCTTCTTTTTCACGGTGGGTTAGGCTGCTTATGTAGACGATAAGCGCCTGACGATGCCCTTCGGGGAAGGGGTAAATCAAGTGATGAGCTACTAGTAGTGTGTATTTTATGACTCCAATGTACTCACGTGATCGATGAAAGCCTGGAAGAAGCGGTTGACGATGCCGTGACCCGCGATCATCTTGGATGTTTGGGCGTCGAGGTGACCCTCCTTGGCGTCCTTCTTCGCGTTCGCCATCGTCGCTCCCGTCTGAGAAGGATGGAAAATAATGAATGGTTTTCTATTTAATGTGGTCATTTTTATTCAATTGAACCTGATTTTCCGAATAAAACCTAATGTCTACGTTTTGAGTCTGGTAGGAAAACCAATAGAATTGACATACATGTATTTCCGTTGTTATTATCCAACAATATTGACATTTTGAAGATAAATTAGTGTAATCCAGTTCAACAAAGTAATATATGAAACGCATTCACACAAAGCTATACTAACCGGTGGCGCAAGTAGAGGCAACAGCACTTGGTCGTACTTGGCCCTGAGTTTGGGCGGCACGGCGATCTGGAATGTTTGCTGCTCGGTGTTGGGCAGCAGACCCCGCATGCCGCACAGATCTTCCTCTTCTCGCTTCATGTTCTCTGCCATCTCAGCCATGCCGGTGTCAGCTCGACCATGTACCGATCTGATATGAGGAGAGATGCGGGAATCAAAGTATATGAAGCGCTATGTAGGCATTTTGAAATTTCTAATTTACTATTATGATATGGAATCACAAGTTCCAAAAGTGTAGTTAAGCAGCAGTATCTCCCTGATAAACACTCTGTACAACTCTATTTTTTGTTTTATAACAATTGAATCCAAATTCTGTGATATGATATATGTGACTGCTGTGGTTAAAGGTATAGCTCAATCCTTACCTGCCATGGATATAGTATCCAAACACCGAGTTTTCGAAGATGAAGACGCTGATGTTGCTCATGGAGCAGAAATCCACGTATTGTCGGATCTTATCCTCGACGAAGCGCTCGTAGATGAACGTGTGGAAGATCCACTGGCACACCGCTGAAATAGGAAGAAATCGATTTGATGATAGTTGTAATAAACAATGTGAGATGGCTATATGGGAGATTGATTAGAAATATCAAACATGCCAATCTATAATGGCGAAAGTAAAAGAAGACAAGTACCGTAATATGCATATATGAGTATTTGACTTTGTTTTTATGCTCTCAAACATAAGCATTTAAAAAAGATGAATTAGAACTCACAGACAAGGACGTAAGCCAAGGTGCCGATGGCGAAGCGCAGCGTCCAGCTCTGTGAGGACGTGTACTCGTCCGGCTCAACCGTGAAGTTGCTCTCGGGGTCACGCGTCGCGATGTTCTCGAAGCCAACTACCGAGAGAAATAGCACCACCACGAATTTCTGAAGACAAAGAGAGAGGGTAGGACATTAACTATCAACGGGCACATCTAAACACATATAAACATTTAAATTACTAAAAATCGAACAAATTACAATTGCCGAAAAATAACGAATCGAATAAACGCACCCAGCGCCTTCGAATAAAGTTGTTTGAAGCAAAGCACGACTACATGTCAAAAAGGCTTATATTTCTAGCATTTTATGTTCCTATCCTGATCATGAAGCATCGGAGCGGCATAAATACCTGAAACACGTGATTAAACTTGCGGCAGCTCTGGATCTCATTGTACTCATTGGCAGCGAAGTAGGTTCTCCAGATCGAGATCGGAGCCTCTTCTCCCTTCTGCTCTACATCATTGGATGAGACCACTTTGCCACGTGGTCGCTCCCAATCGATGAAGAAAATGTCAACCGTCACCTAAAATGTAACGAAACAATGGCTGGTAAAGTCGGTATCATGGGGTTACTACAATGACAAGTGAAATTCGTACCCAATCATTTTTGTTTTGCCTGACTATACATTTTGTTGCCCGATCAATCGACGGTCCATGTTTCAACGAAATCTAGCATGCACCCTCCTTTCAATACTAACACTATTTCAAACTCAACGAAGCGCATATGCATTTATAATCTAATCCTAATAACATTCAATAGTATATGCTTACATTGCAAGATATAGGTATGTATGTGCTTTGGAATTCTGATAAAATACGGAAGCATCTTTACCTGTTTGATGATGAGATGAACGAGGTCGAAGGTCTTGAGCACAAAGGCGACGGCCACGAAAGCGATGAGAAGTTGTTCCTGGGCGACGGAAGGTAGCAAAAGGACGACCGTTTCTTGATTCTGTCAATTTAGAAAAATATTCGGTTAAAAGCAAGATATGATTTTAATACTCTTCTGCAACTATCAGGTTTTTTTATAATTCTTGACTCGTTTTAAGTAATGCTATAGCGGGAGCGAAAAACATTTGATTGGAGCTGGTATAATTCGAGGATTTATGGTTACCATAATTATCGGTGTATAACCCGCACCGGTGTATAATCCGCACCCCTCATAATGTGAGAAAAATGTTCTTGAATTATGTGTTTAACCCGCGCCGGTGTATTACCCGCACCCCTGATGTTCTAATTTATTTTCAAGATTACATTTTTTTTTCAATAATACCCTATCTATGGCCCTATTTATGGTTACTGGTAACATTCGAATACTTTAATATCCATCTTAAAACAATGTGTAATGAATTGGTTTAACAATTTCAATGAAGTTCATGCGAAATATGCCGATATATAATTGTGAATTTATATCATATTTTGAACATTTTTTTTTTGAAATTGCTCATTCTTGTTATTGAAATCGATGTATTACCAAAACCGTTGAATAACCCGCATCCGGATGTTTTGTTTGTAAAATCGGTGTATAACCCGCGGGTTATACACCGATAATTACGGTATATTACATTACATGTGAATTGAGTCTCGAAATTTTGCTATAGACACTAAAATCTCTGTATAAACCATCAAGCAATACCCACCTTGAAGAAAATCCAGTAATACATGGCGCCTCCAAAAGCCGTGACAAAGAAGGCATTGGCCAGGTTGCCGCAGCTAAAGAGAACGAACTTGAGGAGCGTGTAGCAGTCGATGCTCACTTGGCCCTGTCTTCTACTCCAACCCCAAGACTGCGTAGAAAATCAAGATAATTATGAAATAAATTAAAATTGGAAAACCAATACTGAAGTTGGGAATCAATAAGTTCGCAGCGTCACTGGCAAATCCAGAGTTTGACATAAACGAATTGTCTAATGTTTCAATAATGACTGTGCAAAATGAGTAGTTTTTAGTTTAGAAAACATAATCTGGTACGAAAGAGGCGTCAGTTTTTATGAAGTACATGAAACTGATCTTTCGGGAAAGATATTGTTATTATACAACGGATTTCTCATTTCACGATTAACCGCCAGATCACATACCCGTTTCTTTTTAAATCATTGACCCTCTCTCTGAATGTTATACTTTTAAGCGATATGCATAGGTTATACACAATATTTTGTCTTAATACCTGAACGACGGAAAATATGATGGCTACAGCACAGAGCACGCCGACCGCCGTTCCCATGTCATTGTTGAACTGAGTGATGTCCGTCAGATACACCACATCGAACGACACCTGGAATATATAAATGGATGGTTAAGGATGTAGCAAACAATGAGTGTAAAAGGCATTGCTTGTTGTGAACAATTATTATATTTTTTACCTCAGAATGGAATGAGAAATACTCACTTTGGACATCTTTGCGTATTTTTCACCATTCATTATTGATTTGTTCGATCAGCTACATGAATATATTGACCTTGCCTTTATTACAAAAGATTGCCATAGGATAGTGGGTTAATTTCTATTTCTACGTCAGGCTTCACACTAATTTTCTCTCAAAACCTAAATTCATGACTTCAAGATTATAACAGAACCGCTCATCATACACTTACATCGGCCTCGCCGCTATCATAGTCAGTGTTCTTCAATTCCCCATATTCGACTGTGATGTAAGGTGGCAGGATCTTGCCATTGCCTCCCTCCTGCAGCTGTAGGGTGATGTTGATGTTCTTGGCATAGCGCATGCGCTTGGCCCGCACTGGTCGCTCCTGGGGTCCCGCCGGGTCGGCAGCTATAAATAGAAATACACATGTATGTGTATTTGTGCGCGTATGTTAAATGGTTTTATTATGCGATATTCGTCGATGATTTGTTTATATTGACAATGATCAAAAGTTACATTGTAATCTTACACAAAATGGGTATTGGTTTAGGGCAATGTATTCAAATATGTTTCAAAGGTCTTATAATGTTGAAATTTGTCAATGTTTTGTTTATATTTCACAATGATCTAAAGTTGCATTTTTTTCTTACACAACATGGGTATTGATTTACGGCACTTTATTCAAATCTATTATATATAACATTGCATAAATTTGTAGAATAATTGTCCTTGAAAATTACATACGGTCAATCCATTGTCTGCCGAGTTCTGTATCCACCAGGTACATGCGGTAATGCAGTTCCCAGTCTGAAGTATCATCATCATCTACAAGCAACGATTTTTGACTTGATTCATACCAAGGTAACCATAACAATTTGATTACAAATCGATAGATTATTAACTTGTTAGTTTCGCTTTTACAAATCATATTATGTCGACCTTATATGCTATATAGCATACAACATTTATTTCATTTTATATTTTTGATTTAATGCACTTACTTTTGTTGACCTCGTCTCCATTTTTCTCGTAGTTGATCACGCGGATAGGAATGCGGTACAAGCGCGTGTCTCCGCCATCTTTGTACTCCAGGTCTGGTGTCATTGTGTTAAGGGAATTATGCGAAAAATGTAATCTTATTGAGGTGAATATGAATAATATTAGCTGTTTTTTAATCGTCGAAAATGGGAGCCCTAATATGATACTCAGGAGAAACAAAAATTGAAAATACATGTATAGCTTATACCTAGCGAGTTCATTTGATCTCGAGATATTCCGTTAAAGAATGTCCAGTATACTAAACAAAACGAGTGAATACGTGTATAAACAAGAAAGAATCCATCTAAATATGTTCAGATCGACCAAAACAACATAAAATATATTAAGTGTTTTTGATATAACAAAGGATACAGACATCATAGAGAATGGTTTCCATATCATACAGCTGCTTCGCACTTATTTTGCACTGCAAACAAAGATAAATCAAAATAATTTGCCACATGTCGTTCAGATTATCACAGTTATGCTGAATTAATAATGACAAATGTTGATCAACGTTCATTATATAGCTAATACAATACAAATAATTTCATTTTATCATTCAAGCAATATATCGATTCTGGAGACTGAATAATCTACTAAAACTTCAAAAACGGGATATACTTTATTTTAACGGGAAATAACAAATTATAGTAAGCAACAAACATATACTCACGGATTGCGAATATTTTGTCCCAAACACATAGGCAGCATTCATGTAGTCCTCGGTATTCTTGCAGAACTGAAACAGCCCATTTTCCAGACTCTCCATGCCGAGATACGAGCCATTGTACGAGTACATGGCGGCAACGAACTTCAGTTTTGTTTCGGGAAACTTGAACGTCGTCTTGATTCCCTTGTCTTCCAGCGCATCGTCCGTGTTGTCGATGTAAAGCTGAGGCATGTAGCTGAAGGTAAAATGTATGTATGCCGATTAAGTTAATGTAAGAGTTTTTAATGTAAAGACTAATTACTTTTTTTCTGAGAATTGTTTTTTTTTAAGTACTACGCCGAATTGATAGTGAAAATCTGTAAACAAATATAACTATGATACTTTATCATAATTCTCTGATATCTATATCATTATGACAGGTATTTTGTTCAACCCAATACTTACTCCTCGGAATTGTAGATATCCAAATACAACGAGCACGGATCGGCCTCCGCACTGCTATCCTCGAGACTGCGGTCGTACATGTTGAGTACACACATGTTGCTCAGGATCTGACACGCTGTGATGTTCTTGTAATCCTCGAGGCACATGCTGTACGCGGCCAGCATGTTGTCCACCAGCCATTCAGACTGGATCTCGGTGCCGCTCTAGAGAAAATAGCAGGTGTATGTGAATGCCATGTAATTATATTATATTGAAATGTGCATGTATTTATGTAATGTTTTAGGTATACCGCGACTCAATTTGACTTTTCGAAATATAAAGACGAGTTTACCTTTACCTAAAAGTCCCTACATTATAACTTGGTTGATCTGATGTCGACCCAGTGTCATGAGTCTCCATGATATCGGTCTAGACTAATCTTGAATCTTTAATAAACACATTCCAAATTTGATATTACTTAATCTAGAAGGAAATACGACCTACTTTAAGGTAAATGCCAGCCTCAATTGAATTCAGCACCACTATTTTACTTACGTAACTGACGTCATGAATAAGAAATTGTCCGTCGGCGTCAATGTCTTCCGCGTCTTGGAAGCAGACACCGCCAGTCTGTAAATCAAAGCATATTCCATTCATTTTATATTTAAAGTAATGTAGAGATTAACTCTGATAAATGCATCCCATATTGTATTTTTTATTTAAAACAACTTTTCAAGGTTCCCCGAAATGAAGCCATACCAAGCGAACATTGATTAATATGAATACATTCATGCGATGGAGTTTCGAAGAATTGAATTGAAACTCGGAAATCGGAAAGCACTTTATCAAATGCCCCTGGTGATAAAGCATAATACATTTATCTTTGATACGAAAGTAAGGGCTATAAATGAAGGGAATTAGTCTTAATACTTAATTGAAACTCAGGAATCGGAGTGCTCTCAATCGAATGATGATGGTGATGAAGTTTAATATATCTATCTTCGATACGAAAGTAAGGGCTATGAATGAAGGGAATTACTCTTAGTCCGACCAATAATGAAGGCATAGACGAATACACTCATGTAAACTTACAGCTTGTTCAGGAGGGCATGCGCAGTCTTGCTGGGAGGGTAGCACCGATAAAACTTGACTACATCGCTCACATCTGGGGTAAAAGACATTATACAGTGTTTTTACATCAAAACATAAATATGCAAAGTCCAGTTAATTGAAAGTTTAGCATTACTCTTTCGTTTATTAATCATTAATTTTAGAAGAACACAATCATAAAAAATATCTAGAATTACCGCTTTACCAAAATATTCTTAAGTGTTTTTTTTTTTGTATAAATTCAGACAAATACTTCCTCTTTTATAAAAGAAAGCAATAAATTAACGTAATGATCCTAGGTTCTTTAAATATTCTTGAACCCATTTTTTTGTTTTGTTTTGATATTCACCTGTCGCCATTTTCATTCGGGTGAGTCTCATCCTCGCAAGCCAAACACGAGCGACTCGGTGTGCCAGAGTAGGATCCGTCCAGGGTCCGTTCAACTTAACGAAATCATTAGATTCATGTGAATATTGATATCTTGCATATTCAATGGAAAATAATAAAAAGTTTCTTATTGTACTTAAAATTTGACATTGATAGAATCTAGGTAAATATTAAGAGGCAAATAAAAATGCTTTCTTAAACCAATCTCAAATCAATGTATGATAGTGTTATCTTACAATCCTTTACTTTAAACTTCAGCAATATTTTGACTTTATGAGTTGAGTTGAATATATCAAACAAACTTAGTAAAATGTCGTCTGAGCATAAGACAGAAGATACTTCACCATATAGGAAAATACTTAGTAATACATATAATACGTAAAATCACGATGCAATGTTAACCGTGCTGTGTTCTGATACCCCTCAGAGATCCCACTATGTTGACTTTATAAATGTTTCATGTATATTTAATAAATGGTGACAAAACCGATGCCATTGCATAAAAAAATATATTAGTATAAGTCCAATGGAGTGATGCCCAACGCTCTAAAAACAAGTCATATTATTTTGCATCTTATCATAGTTGCGTCTGATATAGTGGTTGACATACGTTTATTCAAAGTGTATACAAGTAGCCTATTAGTAAATCTTTCACTCAAAGATGCCAAGTCACCTAAAATGTCGCTCCCTAGCTCACAAGTTGCCGTAGGGATGCAGGCATTTTCCGTTTCCATGAATTCGGTCCCGGATCCACATCGAATACAGTCCCATCCATCGGCAGAGGTCATCTAGTTATCACCATAGCAACCAATATACCGTTTTTGTTGCATTTTTTTAATAATTTTGTTAGTCGCGATATGAAGCCAAATAAACAACTAAAGCCTATTTGCGCAGGCCAATTTCAAGGCGATTGTTAGTATATCTACCGGCAGTTTGTATGAGTATCAAAATAAAGAGTCTGACAGCAAGCAGTATTGAAAGATAACTTAATCCTAATTCTAAATATTGTTTGTGGCCGATTTATCATTGCAAAAGAAATTATAAAACAGCGATAGACCTTAAACGCAATAATAGAAATTCGGATTATTTAGGACAACCTAATAATATGAACCTGTGGTAATTCTACCCCAATGGCAAAGTCTCGAAAATCATTTTCTTTCCTTAATGGACGCATTGCCACTTAAACTGCCAAGCAGATTATGACTGTACAGTTAAACTCAAGTGCATTTAAACAAAGTGCAAATTGTCATGAAAACTATGATTTTAAAATCATGGAATAACGATAAGAATGAACGAAAAAAAAATCTGAATAAAATGATAAATAAAAACTTGTTTGACCCAATTTGTTGAGAAATATATATCAAAAACCAAATTAAGAAATGAAAATAATATCAGAGATCAAAAGACGAGCACACAATGGCTTTACTACTTAGTCTGACCAATAATAACCACTAATATTAAAGTTTTGACACCAGTAGTGCCTACCAAAGACCTCAATAATAACTGACAAAATGGCCAACAGCTAATCCAAGATTGATATTCAGGTTATTCATAGTCTTATATGAGATTTTTTTTCATGATTTATAGAGAATTCCAATTATCACTTCGCCATTTTCACTCCCCTCCAGGCCACAACTCCTATCAATGAGCTTCCCCACGTCAACAAAAGATGAACGGACTACGAGATAGCCAAGAAATTGAGATTTTCCTTAAAAACCCTAGGCCAATGCTATTCGATAGACTTCCATCGATCAGATGTTCAAATAAAAAATAAACGGGCAGACTAGACAAAATAGTTATGCTCCTCTACTACGCTATAACGCCGCCATGGACTAATAAAACCTACCTCAATCACGATTTTCTTCAATGCTCTACCGGAATGATAATCATACTTAATGAATTGTTAGTAACTCTGCACTCACCAGTAATTGATCTGGAATCTGAACAGTAAGGACAGGTGTCTCCAGCTGGGACGGAAGTGTCACAGGCGATACATTCCCATCCATTCGACGCTACGTACTATGATGAGAAATGTTAGTAAAAGCAAAGCAATAAAATAAACGAAACAAAAATTAATGCTTCAGACTATACAAAGCTTAACTGCAGTTGAAGAGGAATTCCAACTAATGGAATATTAAAAAATAATATATATATATAACATAATAAATATATATATTAATGCAATGCTATTGCGGAAGTGAGAACGTTTGGGCACAAATAATAATTGTACCTGTAAGCAACTACTTTGCCCGAGGCTCATGCGTAACGTATAAAAAACTATGCGGGGAAAGTAAAAAAGGGAATTACGTCTTGGGTTAAATAAGTATAACTTATCTACATTGAGTGTAAAGGTGCATAAGACAAGCTATTTATAGAACAAAATAATGACCATGTGAAATACATACACACGCTTTAAACATAAGCATCAGAGAATATTGAGATGCAAAGCCCCAATCAAAATACATTATTCATCACGAATACCCTTCTTTTTTTTTACAGATGTGCTAGCACGCATTTCATATAGGGTCATTTAAAGAGAAAAAAAACCTTTCGTTTAATAATATTTAGCATTTTAGCATCAGAGCTCCGAAATTCATGTATTCGATTTAAAGTAACCTGAACGCAAAACGATTTTGCGAATGAGACACTCCAAATGACATTTATGCGCAAAAGTATAACAGGATGTAGGCCAAACATTTTGCTCGGTTCAAATTGTCCCGCGGTAACAAAGCTCGGTCAAAATAACATGACCTCGGCTAAATCAATTTAGTTAAATATTTTTCGCCAATTTGCCCCAGTTAAAGTGACCAAAAATATTCGAATCTCCTCGGCCAACTGATTTTTTTTAACAGGGTTCATACAATTTTTCCAGAACGAAATTCCATGACTTTTCCATGACATAAGTCACTATTTCCAGGACCTATTAATATGTATTTTTTCCTTAACATGTTTTATCATAACCCATGTACAATTTTGAATCAATATTCTCTTGTTAATTTAGCATATAGACTCAAGTCACTCTACGCCTGATACAAAAAAAAATATATCTTTATGTAAATTTTGTTTAATTAGATATGTCGCCCTTGAGGGTCTTATGGCTTTAGCTCGGCTATTGGATAAATTACAATATGTCAGCGAACCATCCTAGTAGCCGAACTACAAATAGAATTGGATCGAACATTTTCAGTCATACACTGAAAAACTTAAATAACATGCTTAAAATGCTTGAAAGTCTACAAAACTGTTCCATCAAAAGTGTCTTCCAGCAGGGGTGAACCCAAAATCAACGTTCCAAAACAACACTCGCACTTGCACTACTGTTTGTTTTTAAACGACTCTCGCGCGGGCAAAAGCGCTCGATGTTTAACTTAAACAAGGTCTTAAATGCGAGCGCCGAAGGAGCGAGCGCAAAATTTTATTGGCATTCAAAAAAAAATTATTGAATGCGAGCGCCAAAGGCGCGAGCGCAACTTTTACGGGCATTCAACATTGTGTCTGACATTGTAAGGATTTCAATCGAATTTGCACTACACACTCGCGCGGAAGAACCATCAGTCGCATATGCGTCCGTGCGACCGCTATGATACACCATTGCTTCCACAATTTGCGTTGATTGATAACAAAGAAATAAAACAATTTCAATATAAAAATCTTAAAATAGTTACATAACGCCGTAACAAATGAAAGCATTTGCACATTTATTGAAACAATTAATAACTTTTATAAAACACGATTGCGCCAAAGGCGCGATATATATATATATATATTTTTTTTATTTAATTATTGAAGAAAAAAAACAAAGTAGTGTTCTAATTACAGATTTTGTAAAAACATATTTTTTCCATGATAGTTTTATAAAATTCCATGACATTTCCATGACTTTTCCAGAAAAAAAAACAAAATTCCATGACATTTCCATGACAATCCATGACAAAAATATTTTTTCCAGGTTTTCCATGACATGTATGAACCCTGTTTTTATTAAATGAGGACTATGTCATATCCCGAAACTTATCTTAACCATTCTGTCGATTGATTTGATGGATAAAACGCGTATAGTAAAAAGACTATAGGTAATATTAAGATTAACAGGCGGACAGACTCAACATTGAAAAATCATTAATTATGAAAACTACGCAAACAAAGAAGCAAAAAGCATAAACCTAAATACATAATAAATGTACATAAAAAATATAACTAAACATACATTTAATTAGGTTTATTTATTTTCTTAGATCAATAAATGTATTTATGTTTTTGATCAAATCAATCTACAAAAGTATTTATTTCGAAACGTGGCTACTATCTGTTAGTGTTTGTGTTGTTGATTGTGACCATTACATTACTATAAACAATATCTAATTTCTCCATTTTTATGATTTTTTTTTTTCAATTTCAAACAATGTCTAGAAATGTTATTTTTGCCAGACCAGTTTTCATTATAAACATATCACAATATAGGCACCATTAAAACCATACATTAAAGGTTTATTGTATTTTTAACTCAGTATTTTGTATCTTTATAGCAACCTGGTTTGCTCCGCAAGCCGCACACAGAATTTCTCCTCCACCGAAGTCCATTTCAAGTCTATATCCTGGCTGACATTCACATCGTAAGCCTACAAGTATGACGATAAATATAAATTATAAGCAAGATTTAATCGATATTAAACAAGGCAAATGATTTTTTGCCGACCCATGGCATATTGCCTAACTGAAGGGTTAAGAGGACAAGAATTTCCTAAGAAATTTAAACAAATCCAAAATAAATCGCAAAATCTGATTTTTTTTCGGAAGGAATATGTTTATTTTACCATGTTTTTTTTTTGTCTATTCATGTCGTAGTTTAGAAGGGGATAATGACTGAGTATGTTCAGCCCAATCGATGGTTGTGAGCTTGTACATACGCTCAAAACAAAATAATCAAAGTATCGTGAAAGGTATCCCTTTCTGACAACATAGATAACTTATGATAACAAGGAAGTATTTGTGAAACACGAACAGGCCCCAACCGCCCCCAAACTCGAAGGGGTATGGGTTTTTGTAAATTTTAAATATATTTTCTATGAAAA
>LQRL01071009.1:6032-17266 GCA_001703475.1 Hydroides elegans
GATCTCAGGTATGCGTGAATCAATTCAAACATCGTGTGTGAATTTTAATCAAATAAGAAAAAATCGATTATGACGGAACATTTATTTGTCATCAATTATTGATCTAAGTTGATATTTATACAAGCGGTATGATTCAATCTGAATACTATTTTCAGATATTATATAAATTATATAAATCAATAATTAAAATAATTGATTAATATGGATACAAATTATTGATTATTATCAATTTAATCATTAGAGAGATGTGAACAGTTATATGCATAAATATATATGGTAACATAATATAAACCTTGATTCATTATGACTTATTACAGCATCATTATAACCGATCGTAAATATATATAATTATTTAGTAATACTTCATTTTAGCGGTGCATAGAAATCATGGCGTCATTATGGCCCCATAAAGCCACGATAACCTCAGGGTGACTTCGCTATTATTTGCATTTACTAGACAAAGGTCAGGATGTGATGTTAGAGTCATACATTATATAATACGTTATAATTTGAAATATAATAGAAGTCTACATATAATGTTTTTAAAGAGCTACAATGGCTCCCTTTGGAATAGCGCATAGTGTTTAAAATGTTCGCACGTTCAAAGCACGTTATGGTAAAGCTCCTTACTTAATGCATATCTGTTTGTCCAGGTATATAATTGTTAATACTTTAGTCTATTATGCATATGATGTTGTTATACTTAGATTGTGTGTCATTGATAGCATCTAGAACTATTTAGATTAAGTACATTATAGATGCTGTAATGATAGATAATATGCCGTCGTCATTTTGACCTCAGACCGACGTCATACGAATGATGTCATGGAATATATGACCCCATGATGACTTCACCGGGTTGACCGGGAGATTCCCTCTGATTTGGTTATAACGATATCCTGTCTAAAAGTCCCCGGACACAAAGTCGCCGGGCAAAAAGTCACAAAGTTGGGCAACAAAGGATATTCAGCCCCTGACCATAAATTGCACGAACATAAAGTACCCGGGAAAACTGTCACAAAAATGCAGTATAGAGCATTAAGTCATATTTGGTTGAATCGTAATATTTATAGCGAAATGAGTCTTATACATGTACATGTATGTGTTATAAAGTTGAGTTTAATTAAAATACAAAATGTAAGATAAAAATAGTTGATTCGAGAATATCTGATCGATCCGAAAAAGGCTAGGTCTCAACGCAAAAACCTATTATTCCACCGATGCATCATATGAAGCATAAACGATATACGTATATGTGTGTTTTTATCATACTTCGCAAATGTATGTGTGGTAGGTGTTTCACATTTAATTGATCACGTGGTATATTAAACTTTCCAATATATTCATACGTTTATGTATGATAAGGATAATTCTAAATTGAAACAAGTCCGATAGATAAACACCATAAAACACATTCAAAAATAAAAGTGCTTTTATGTTGCATGACAAGCAAACATGATTTTATTTGATATTGTATTATTGTACTATTGTAATAAATATCTAGGTCTTACTTATTCTTAAACTAATTGAATGCGCTTCTTATATTAGAATAGCGATTCATATCACCACCTACTATTCTGCATGTTTTTTTTCTTGATGAATTTAATCGGAAGGAATGATAGTCATGTCACTCATCGAGATTTGATAGTCAAGTGGGGATAGAAATCGCTACTTTAATGTAACTATTCGGTTATGCATAAACTCATTTATCTGATATTATGGTTGTTTTAAATTGCTTGCATTTTATATTCACCCTGTTATTGGTTATAACGAAAATATAAAAAAAATCGTTCGATGCGCTTAAAATAGTATACACGTTAAGTCACCATGACAAAAATTCTTTTGAAACAAGGTTTTCTGGACAGCTCGAACAAGCTTTCTTGTGACCATGTCCTTACAGTGTATTTTGAAATAAATGTTAAAAAGCATAATTTTGTTCTTTTTCGTGATTGTAATGCTATTTTTACGTGATTTAACAACTGTTTAAAATCCTGTCGTGGGGTACCCTTCTTAATACTAAATTCAATAAAGAATAAAGCAATTATGAATAAGCAAATAAATTTATATTATATAAATAATAGGTTTAATAGTTTTACATTAAATCATTGTAAACAGTATTAAATCACAAGAATGTAGAGAACTGTTACATTTCGATGCATATCACTGTGAAAACAACATTTGATAATAAACATAAGTTTTATTATTTTAAATATAGCTTTTAAGCATAGTGTGCCAAACTTAAAATCTTCATACGAAGTTCAATTCAATTTACATGTTTCTCGTATCAGTTTAACATCAATTTATGGATGGTTTTCAAGGTGTTCCTGTGGCTGGTAAAGTGTGATTTGGCCGCCAAACATCATTTTGATCCGGACGTTGAGGTTGGTTCTGGATCTGGGGGTGGTGGTGGTGGGGGTGGTGGTTCATATCGGGGTGGTGTTGGGTATAAACCCATATTGTTGTTACACTGTGAAGAGTAAAAATGTGGTATAAATATAGTATTAGTTAGTGACGCATTGAATGACTTGCCGATTAGTTCTGGTGTCGGGTAAAACCCATATTGTTGTTACACTGTATAGAATAAAAATGTGGTATGAATAAATTATAGGTTAATGACGCACTGCACAACTACATATTCGACATAACCAACACACCGGATTCTAGTACATGTGTTTGCGCAATAAAGAGTGTGATATAAATCAAATTATGTTGATGTATTGGTTATTGCTATTGTAAGCATAACAGTATATAATATTAACTTGATAGCATGATTATTCTTTATCATAAAACAACATGTACTTCTAGCCTAAAATTTGCGTCTTATAAGAATATTGCAAGATGTGTGTTGATGAAAAACAATACAGTACCTGGAAGGTAAGATCTATAATGGATTGTTTTTTATCCAGGGATCCGGAATTGATTTTAAAATTATTCTTTATAAATTTCTAAATATATTTGGTAATGCATTTTAAGAAAAAAATCACTGTATAATCACTATATGTCTAATTTGATAAATATTTGACTTGCATATGATTTAACTCCTGGAAGACCTAATCAGCAAATTTCAGCACTCTTTGTTGTTACAAATCATATTACGCATTCGAAATCAAAACGAAAGCTATATCGGGCTAAATTTATCTATGGCTATAGTGCTGATCTCACATTTTGCAATCAGTTTATTTGTTTGACCCGATTTACCAGTGAAATATTATCAACATTAAGTAGGACCATGTAATTAATTGATAAACATATAGGGACAGTTTTACACTTGGGGGACGAAAAATGTTATTGCATATTCGATTCTTAATCAGATATACTAGAATACATATGACATTATGCAGGAAATTAAACATAACGTACAATGCCATGTGAGTACTCGAGCTTTTCAAGTTATGTGTGGGTTAACAATTTTTCATAACACACCCGAACTTTTTGATTGCATATACACACGTACACTTGCAACTTCATCTAATTGAACTATTCCTGTTTCACCAAAATTGAATATAAACCTACATGTATTTCAGATACATTATTTCAAATAGTCTCAAAACACCAATATTATAAGCAAAGAACGATTATAGAGTCTTCTCTATTTATCCCAAACTACACAGCTTCAAATATAACCCACATAACACGATCTCTTAGTTATACAGTTCCTTGCGGAAAACGTGATTGTTGTGAAACGACTCAGTAAATATTGCAAAACCTTGGTTCATGTAGTTGGAAGATCCACCCGTTGTAATCTCAGAGCTAGTAATGTTAGTTTTCTGCTCATTTCCTAAAATTCAAAACACATATTTAACTACAACGTTGCTGCTATCAGCTCTTCCAAATAATACATATAAAATAAAAGTCAGACGTTCAGAAAACAATAAGTTTAATTCCTATTTTCCTATAGATGTTTCTCTTTACTAATTTGCAATATTCTGATTATTCTTTAAGCAGACCACCCTTCAAAAACCGTAGACTTACCTCTTTGTGCACAAACGCAGACAATAACAACACCCACTATAAATCCAATGACAACAATTCCACCAACAATCCCACAAATCAAAGCCGCTGTATAGTCAATGCTCTTGGTAGATTCCTTGCAACTGGGTTTGGTCTTTCCGGCTACAAATGAAATTTTAGACGGAAATAGTAAACTATGACTCGATCCCTATAAAGACATTAGAAATGCAGCATTAACTATATCTAAACCTAAACTTATTTATATAAAATCATAAAAAAAAATAAAATAAACATGTTTCTTAATTGTGTACGATCCAGCCTTGTTTATCTTTCCTTAGATTCATGGTTGTCCTTTATTTAATAAATTCTATTACCAGAGCGGTAACTAATAACATTTTAGTGTTATATCTTAAGAATGTAAAAATACACTGTTAAACTTTGACTTACGAACTTCTATATAGTATAGATTGAATCCATCTCTATTGCAGCTAGCTGCGTCGGATCGAAAGCGGATGTACATGCTACTTCCGGAACTGACCGCGTGGTCGACGGTGGCGCCATCGCGAAAAGTGCCTAGCAGCTGTGAGTCTACATTAACAAAAATATACAATAAGCCTTGAATAGTCTCAACGTACATGTATGTAATGCATAAATTCAGAGTTTTAGGTTTAAAACTAGCTTGTCAATTACCAGACAAAAATTTTGTTTTATAATAAGTGTTTATGATTACGTTGATGTTTTTGTTTGCCTGTGACAAGGTCGATTGCATCATATTTAGCTCTATCTATAAACTAAGGAGCATAATTTATTGTTTATACATTACAAACCCTCCGAGTCGAGATGCATATAATCAATCAGCGAACCATCAACATATGTCATTACATACCTTTATTTCCACCGCATCTCAACTCCAATACATCGTTGCAACCGCCTGTACGACCTGGCAGTGTATCAGTGTGCACTTGGACGTGTCTACCGTGACTGGCTTTGATAACGTAACAGACGTCCATTGGGCTGGAAAATATTAGTGAACAATTCATTAGAAAAATGACCTGTGTATTTCTAAATTATATGTTTCATAATGAATGACGAAAATGTTCCATGCAACTGCGTGCTTTTTCAACGTGACATGTATCAACAAAATGCATTGCAAACTGTCACATGAGCATATAACAATGTTATATACTTATATAATTAGATTATGCTACACATCGATGCATGCTTGTATTCTAACTTCATCATATGGCCATTTGCAAAAATGAACAATTTGAAAACATCCGATGCTTCTTTTCTCAAAACGTCACATTTTTACTAAGCACAATGTTACACGTAGCCCTTCAACTATAGGTTTCAATAACGAGGGTTTCATAAACAAAAAAAAAACAATACAATTAATATTTTGTTGGTCTTGTTTAAAATGTCGTGCCATTACAGTAATAAAATAAGACATTTGTACTTACTTGCTGTAATTAGTAAATGAGATTAAATCTGCATCGGTGTAGGTAAATTGTATCTCCTCACATATTAACACTGAAAAAAACATGGTTAAATGCGATATGATATAATAAAAACAAACTCAATTGTCCCCTTATTTAACATTCATATTTCATGTTATTTTATGTCATTTAGCTACATATGTTCAATAACAACTTATTATCCAAAACAATATTATCGTAAACTGAAATAAATAAAGGAAAATGAAGTATTTTTGTATGACGCATCCAACAAAAAAAGATCAACCGAAAACAAAAACTCCAACCTGCTTTCACTGATACCAGCAGTACAGGCAATATCAGAAGTGACTTGGCAGCCATAGCACAACATAAATTTAATTAATAATCACCATTTGATATAAACATAACACATGTTTAAGGGACGATTATTTATAAAATATTGTATATTTTGTTGGTTAAATATCAATAATTATCGTCAAATGTTAAACCATACAAATATGTTATTATATACTATTCATATGATTTTAATTTATGTTGTGTTACCACTGAATAACTGCATATAACACTATTCTAAATTGTAGTATGTATAGATACAACAGGCCATGGGTAAAGAATAAATGCTGTGTAAATAGATACGCATGTTCATTGTCTTCGTATTCCGAAGAAAAGCAATCAATGCAACTTTTCCTTAACCATATACAAGGTCTACTCATACTTTGTTTGCTAAACCTGATTGATTTTATATCCATTGTTTCTCCTTGCGGAAACAAAACCAGCGTTGTTTTAAGTGTATGCTTGGATACATGTATCAATAAAACAAGTAGTGGTGGATACAGATATGTTTGACAGATATGTTTTGTTTTTCATTCATTGTTTTTAAATGTGTTTTTTTTTCTGGCACCGTTTATGAAACAAATGATGCACATAAAACCGTTATCAGGATTTATTCAAAGTTCTTATACATGTAAGATAGCATATACATGTAGGTCGGCCTATGATCCTATATACGCATGTCTGTCATTTCTCCAAATAACTATTTCTGTTATAAAGCATATACAGTATGACAATATGAATAAAAACTCAAATCATAAACGCATCTTTTAACTTGTTTTTTAATCATAACATGTCATCATAAATATGTGTCAATATATCCCCGATTGCGTCCCGCGGGTGGAAGAACTGGAGCTTTGACCAACCGGTATGGAGGTGAATAGTGTCGACCGTTTGTCTATTATCCAATTTACAAATATATATCTAGATAAATGATGCGAACTCGAAAACTTTCATTTCTCATATAGGTATTTCTACTGTATAAATGTACATATGAATAGTATGCACACTTATGAAACAATTTTCTTATGAAATCCGTCATGATAACTTCATCGGCAAGCTAAATTCAATGCCATGATTTTCGGTTCACTTATTGATATGTACCAGCATATCCTTGGGTGTTTCCCGTCGTTGGTTGAGTCGGATACTGTCCAACCGGTTGAACTGAGTAAGGTGGAGGATTTGTCTGAGATGGAGGCATAGGAGTTCCCATAGGTTGCATCGGAATGAGAGTATTAGCATGTGGATGTTGTGGAATCGGATGGCTTGTTACAACTGGATTGTGTAAAGTGCCGGTCTGGCGTCGCTTACTAGCTGAAATTTAATCATATAATCAACATTAATTTCAGATAGAACATGAATCTATCTATAAAAATTTACTTGCATGATGTATAATGAGAGAGTTTGAAAATATTAACATTAAGCTTCAGATACAAATTTAAAAGCAAAAGTATATTGATGTGTAAAACCAGTCCGAACCTGTTGTCAAGTTCATTGCTATGTGGGAAAATATTCGTGTTTTATTTCAAAGTAAATGTTTCGATATAAATTACATAGAAATAAGTAGTTTTTGAAAAAAAAAACTCCTTCAAAAACATGTTAATTAGAGTTCCATGGATTATGAAACTTGCCACGTTCTTTTCTAAATCTAGTGTTGCAGGAATCATACTTTAGTGTTAGAGTTACATGGATTATGAAGAATTGCTGCGCTCTTTTCTAAATCTAGTGCTGCAGAACACATACTTCAGTGTATAATTACCCCGGTTCTCTATATGGTCATTGCAGTATGATAAATTAAAAATGACGTTTACTTACCGCGCTGCATACATACGCATCCGATCACAATCGCCGATACAATGCCAATGAAAACAACTCCACCCACAACGCCACCAACGATTGCCGCAATGTAGGCGATCTTCTTATTCGGGTCTTTGCAATCTGGTTTCTCACTTCCGGCTTATGATGAAAATAAAGAATATAAATCATAAAATTTTAATTTCCATGAACTTGTTGTTTAACCGAAATTATTGCATTTTACATTCATGGGAACTATTAAATCTAGTAAATCTCAATGTCAGTTTCTACTATATCGATTATATTTCACATGATTGCAATATTAAACATATATAAAAATCCCAAACTTACAGACTTCTCTGTAATGCAATATAAATCCATAACCCGTATTATTCGAGTCACTTCTCCAGCGAATATACAAATGGCGAGATCCGCTCACAACGTCATTCACTCGGTCACCCTCGCAATATGTGTCTATTTTCTCACCATCTAAGATATAGAACATTTTTAAATGCTTGATATTTCTACTACTTCTGATTTTACTAAGATAAACATATTTTCCATCTTTCCAATATACGATGTAGAATTCTTCTATTTATGAGTATGTTCTAAACGCAAGACGATTCAATTAGACATGAAGTATAATTAACAAAGATAAATAGTGTGTGTATAGAAGACTGAAACATTCAGTGATATGATTCTAAAATTAGATACAGGATATATCGAATTCGCATTTATAATCTGTTGGCTAATCGAAACAATAACAACTTCTTACTTGCATTTTTACCGCATCGGATCTCCAGTGTATCATTGCATCCGTCTGTTTGGAGGTCACCGTTAGAATTAACCTTGACTCGTTTGCCAAGAGTCGCTTGAATTACATAACATTCGTCTTCGTTGCTAAAAGGTAAAATTAAATTAAATCAGTGTCTAATATGCT
Source organism: Hydroides elegans (assembly GCA_001703475.1). Lineage (NCBI taxonomy): Eukaryota > Metazoa > Annelida > Polychaeta > Sabellida > Serpulidae > Hydroides > Hydroides elegans. The sequence continues at coordinate 14,502 of LQRL01071009.1, forward strand.
CAATCCATTACTATGAAACTTATGTTTACGTGTTGTAAAAGTAGGAACCACTGGTGTTAAATACTAATTTCAAACGTGAGAAATATGTTTTTGCTTTTTTATGTCTAAAATTTCCTTTTTTTTCAAAATGTAAAACCATCAATAAGTTGTTTTTCGTAATAAAAAGTTTTAAAGTGAATTGACATGTGAATGTAACAAGTGTCGTGTGGTACTCTTCGATACCTATTTGCTCTCATGTATCAAACATTTTTAAAACGAACCAGTTTTAAATTGGTGGTAAAAAATATACAAATACACTTGAATAAAGTTCACTACTTTTGATCTATATTATGCAGACTTGCGCTATGTTACGCAAATATTGAATAAAACACAACAACGATATTCATGAAAATTCCTTTCAAAATACACAAATTAAGCTTATATTAAGCGCAAATACTTACTCTCTGTAATTTCTAAAACTGATAAAATTTTCATCTTGAAACGAAGAGTAATACAATTGTTCACATGCCTTACCTAAAACATAAATAAGTATATATTTTTACAGTCTATACTAATGTGTTCTTGGATAAGATGATGAGTATTCCCAATTGGCAATAAGTAAGTGGCAAGAACGTTCTTAGTTGGATAAATATGAGCATATTTTCTTTTTGGTCTCTTTAGGAAGAGAAACAAAGAGTTATGAAGAAAGAGATATGTTGAGACTTTGGGAAGGCGGAGAAAGTGGAGATATAGAGAGTGATAGCTATTTGAAAATAGTCAAAGAGAGATGTATATATGAATAAATAGATTACGACTTACATATTACACAATTTACAAGTTTTAAATACTCACTTGTATAAGTCAGTAGCAGTATTACGGTGTTGAAAAATATACAAGTGAACATATTGTCATACAAAAATTATCCTTCTGAAAAAAATGTATTTTATTTAAGCAACTTATGCGAAATAATTATGCAAGACACTCGTTTTCTTGATTCTAAACCGATATCATATCAGATACAAACCATTTTGAACAACACAACTTATTATGTCTGCTATACAAACCCATTATTGACATGCACAGAGTAAATATTATGCATTCGGTGGACTAACTGCTCAAGGACTCACTGCAAAAAATGCATGTATATTTTATGTATTGACAGTTCTGTAATGACATAAACAAGGATTTGTCGTGTACATGTATGTGAGTCTTTGATTTGCTTTAACTTGTTATGCTATATATTAATTGCGCAATATAATGTTATATTATAATCAATATTTGCTTCTTGCAGTTTATATGATGTACTCTTCAAATACCGGAATAACAATTAAATAAAACCATTAAAAAGATGTTACTTAATCTTGCAGTTAAAACTAAGTTTATCCAGTTATACTCTTCAAATTTACCAACAACAAAAAAACGATAACATAATTTTATGTTAAATTTGAGGGTGGGCTAACGTCCTTTAATGACAAACTGCAATAAAGTACATTTACATGTAAAATAAACGTATAATTTCACGCCTTGTAGGTCATAATGACACATCCAGTGCATTATTTGATATTTTAGACAAATATTGATATTTACGGATATTTCATTGAACCACGTCAACATGATAACTCCAAATGTAGGTTTCAGCCAAATTTTAAGGTGATTGATGTCATTTGTGTCTCCGTTAAATGGAGACACAAATGTCTCCATGGCAAATATGATTAATATAAGAAACAATCTCAGATACAGTTCGTTGACACTTGTGCCAATTATTTAGAATGTATTCTCAAAGAAGATCGTATGTGTTTTGGAACAATGTAAATATCTTTACCCTTAGCATGCTCTTGCAATACAATTTATGTCATTCAAATTAAGAAATCAAGCTTGAAAAATCCCTGTCAGTAGATATATTTACATTGCTATGACATGAACCAGTTTATTGTCGTGAAAGGGATTGACGTATTACATTCAATGCAATTGTATTAATAGCTCGAGGACATCAAACGAGTCCTAAGTAAAAAAGCACCACATGGTTTCACGCACTTAGTTAATAACAAATCCGTCAAACATGTGGGTATTTTTCATTTTGATTTTCTTTCAGTTTCAATGAAGAGCGGATGGCTTATCTGTTTACGTTGGACCCATAGACATGCTTAACATATACTTTAAATATCCTTATTTCATGTGTATATTTGATATCCAATTGTTTGCAGAATAAAATTTTGTTAATTCTAAAATAATAGGGTGTCCCTGATAATATGGAGCAATAATTAGTTTATATAACACACTGTAAATTGACACTTATGAATCCTCGGAACACATGTACATTTGAAACAACTTAATTCATGTGGACATACATGAAAATATTCACGCAGAAAAAATACTAAATACTAATCAATTTAGAATATGCAGTGAGCCAAATTTCATGGATCAAAGATTGATATGTAATTGAACGGATACTTCAAAGTACGAATATCCCACTAAAACGAGCAAATTAACACATTGGAATAAATAAAACGACATCAAACTACATTCAAAATGGAAGAAGAAAACCAAGACGACCTATTTCACACATCATCCGAGGAACGCAATGTTCAACTACTCACCCATCTTATAGGCTTTTTATCTACTATACAAACTATCACACGTGACCTCAAATTGGTTGGCGGCAAAATGGGTCCAAATAATAAGAAGTTGGTACAGGCGTTTGATAAATTGCAGAATTCGCATTCGAATTATCAGGATATCATTCAGAGTTTTCGTAATTTGAGGTCGGAAGTGGCGGGGGTTAAAGA
>LQRL01071047.1:0-13252 GCA_001703475.1 Hydroides elegans
GCAGATGTGCAACGTCGAGGTTTCAGTTTGATCGACCAAAAATTGTCGAAATTACGGGGGTTTGAACTTAGACCAATTTGAGATATTTTGGGATATTTATTCACCACTTTGTCCGCGGCACTTTGGTATGAAGCCTCTGTCCTAAAGTTCTCAAACTTCTCACAGGGAAAGAATATATATTGCAGATGTGCAACGTCGAGGTTTCAGTTTGATCGATCAAAAATTGTCGAAATTACCGGGTTTGAACTTTAACGAATTCCGGATATTTTGGGACATTGGTACAGCACAGAAAGATCACACGTATATTGTCACGTTGTGAGGACTACGCATGTGGACGAATATGTTAGGGCAACGGTGTGAGAAAGACGTTGTGGGAAGACGTTGTGAAAAGACGTTGTTAGGAGGACGTTGCTAGAAAGACGTTGTGAGAAATACGTTGTAAGAAAGTCGTTGTGAGAAATATATTTCTTTTGACCTTCTTCTTTTTATTGACAAATATTCGTGATAAAGAATGTTTTGCATAGGCTGGGGGCTTTGCATCTCTGATGCCTATGTTTTCATCTTACTGGTATATGTAATTGAAAGCAGAATGATGAGATAGGACACCGTTTTCCTGGCTAGAATTCAACATAAAGTGAAAAGGTCACGATTTTCAATTTATCAAAATTTTAAATAAATTTTGATACTGTGCTGAGCGGTGTTTTCATTATTTCTACTTCAGACTTGCATGTATATTTATGTGTTATTTTTATGAGCCATGTTTTGAAAGGTGTATATCATTTTTTTTTGCATTATGTATGTATTATAATTTTAATATATTTGCGTTTCCAGCATTTTACCGTAGAGTCCTCTATATCTTTTATCATTTGCATATGTTGATGTGAAAATGAATTATTTTCATTAATATTCAGTTTCAGGAATGTTCCCATTTTATATATGTTAAACATTAATTGATTTTATCATTATTTAATTGTGCCTGCGTTAAGCCTGTTTTATGAATCTTTCTTCCATTATATGTGTTGCATTGCTTGATGTGCATTTTGTTGGACTTTTTTGCCTGATCGTAAAATTTAACAGCCACGGATGAAGATACATAATTATGTTTATCGGTTTTGTTGTGATTTTGAGACAGTGAAATTTGTTGTTCACAATTTCAGCATTATGTGTGCTTACAGATATGTTTGAATTTGATGAGATATATTTGTATCTTATTGCATTATAACACATCATAGTATTTTTCCAGTACATCATAGTTTAAAATTGAATTTTATTCTACAAGCTGCTAGGTTTCAAAGTATAAATTTTGAATTAATGATAAACATTACAGTAGCTCTTCATGAATATAACGCGTTAACAACATACATATCGCTTTAGTTTATTTATATATCTGCAAATATTGTTATCGCTTTGCTTCGAATATATATTTTATTAAAAGAGCGCTAACCAATCAAACGCTTTCTTTTCGGAAGTGACATGGTCAAACAGAAGTGGACCAATCGAAAGCTTTCTTCCAAATCACGTGGTCCAACAACGTGAACCAATCAGAATATCTAGTTGCTATCAACATAGCTCACATAGTGTATAGATACTAATTGTATATTCTGGATACAAGGTTGTTGGCATTTCTGTTATTTTTCTTTCCAGTGGTGGTATGGATGATGACAACGTGACGGAAAAGACGCCGCTCAACACAGAACAGGTGTGTGTTGACCTTGAGACCCATTGACCTTTGACACCCGTGTCACGTGATGTTGTTGTTTATATAGCCTCGTTTTCGAAATATGCGCAATTTCCGGGTTTTATACATTTTTAACATTTCACAGTTACAGTAAACCGGAGCTTACTCGGAGGTTCTCACATAAATTTTAACTTTATTTTGTTCACATCGAGTACTTTTGATCGACGAGGTTCAACTGTAATTACATGTATATTGTAAATACGTTTTGATTTAGATTATTTTATATTAACGCGGGATACATTTCTCAGTATAATATACGGGACGAAGCACTATTTTGTAGCAAATACTAGTTGTAGATTTAAAATTTTAAATACATATAACAAAATTTAGATAACATTCAATTAATCGATGTAAATAATATATAACGGATTTTACCATTTTAATAATCGCACGCAGATTTGATTGATTGATGTAAGTATTCATGAAGAGTTTACCCTTTTCATTCTTTGTGTATAGTGTAATCCATGTCATAATGATGTTAGTGTACATCGTTGTTTTTTTCACAAATGCTCTTCATCTTTCCTACCATGTTTTAAATTACGAGTAAAATATATTTATCAGCATTTAAAGGGCGTAATAAATGTATTAAATCTTCAAAGCCTTCAATATATTGATATGCAAAATAGCTGATAAAGTTATACTTGCACTAAATGTTGGATCAATTTTTTAAACTTATTTATTTGAGAATTAACCAGAAAAATCCATTAAATTTCCCTACCTTGAAAAAGGCTGCTTTGAAATTAAGGCTAAGGTTGGAGGTTCATCCACATTTTTTAAATAAATGTATATGAGGGTTACTGTTTAAATTTTTATTTATAGCCTAAGAATGTGTTGGGAGAATATTTTTCCAATTTTTGTGTTTTTGAGTTTGATATTTTGTTAATTTTGTCTCCATTTATCTTGTATTTGTTTGGTGATTTCCTTGTTGGAATTTAAATGTATTTTTTTTGCAATCTCATATTTACAATGTACTTTTATCATAACGGACTTTTCATTATACTCAACACTTCTTATTTACAGTCCTCGCTTTTTGAGACACTTCTTATTTATACAGTATAGATATTCTTGCATATTAAATTCTCTTCTGAGCATCAACAAACACATTTAAGTGCACATGTTGGTGTTTGCCGAAACTCTTTCATATACATATCGCCATAGAGAGAAATAACCAAATGAAATATAAAAAACATATAATTATTTGAACGTTCGTAAAAAAATATCCATATTCATTTATATTATGTCTTTTGTAGTAAACCTACTGTAAAAATCTACGTTTAAAAAGTAACTGTATCTCAACCTACGATTATTAAGCCTGCTCAACTACAGACCATGTTCAGCACAGATCCTGTGACGATATTCCCCTCCCGGTCTTATTCGCGACATCCTAAGTTACATAAATAGTCCTTGCCCATAAAACCTCTCTTATCTGATCTTTACAGTTATATTGCCTAGACACTTTTCTCACCTTTTGAACTTCTTTCTATTTCTAGGAGAACGGGGCGACACAAGAGGCGTCCTCAGGAGCGCGAGTGGCGCAACCTGGTGGCGGAAAACCAAAAGGGGATCCAGTCTGATACGGATAACGAGGATTTTAATACGAAAACCAGCAAAATATAAATGATAAAGATGATGACATAGAAAAAGATGCCAATTGATAATCAGCAGTTAATAATACATATACGTTTGGGTCAAAAGAGATATAAACGTGCTTAAAAATGGCATTTATTAGAGGGGAAAGTAAAACGAAAAATAATCAAATGGAAAGAGTAATGTGAAATCGACCAGTTTCTTTTTATATAGCCATATAGAATTTAGAGTTAAGATATATAAGCTGGTCTAATCATGTTAAGTTTAGATTATATAAGATGGTATAGCCTGATCAAAATTCGCTGTTTAATAAGTTTTAATTGGTATGCCTAATTGAGTGAATGTTTGGGGACAATTTTTTCTTCGAGCCAAATGTGTTTGTGAGCGAGCTTTAATTGTGTTCAACATATATTCTTACTCAGTATGAACAAAGCTGTCTGTATCGGATCTTGATGGTCATGTTTTAATTTGTATGCTGACATTTTATGTTTTATTTTGAGAGGATATCTGCGTTGTAAACAATATATGTTGCGATTTGAAGAGTTAACTGGCCAAAACCATATGATCCTTGACAAAACTATGAATATTTTCCTTGAATGGGTATCGAGACAAAATGGTTTTCAAATTGTAAACTTGTGATTTAAACATTTATTTTTTGCTATTACAATCGAAAATTGTAACTATACTTCTTCTATTTACTACAACACTGACCTCAAAATACTCAAAATGAACTTATGTTTATCTTATAATATATGGACTACTGATCCGTCACCAACTAATGTTTAACCGGTTATATATTGTCTCATAAAATATAATTACGATCATAGAAAAAAAGTTTTTGTTTAAAATGTTTAATTAATTTGATTATCCATAGTAAGTTATATGCCGTTTCCGCCTTTGAATATTTCAATATGTGTAGAACATTTAAACATGTTTGATTTGTCAATGCATATTCAATAAATACATTTATTGTCTTATACGGGTTTTGCTATTGCATCCAAGATTTATTTCTGGTTCGGGATGAATTTGTCAAAGAAAGTTAACAAAATGAGTTCGGTAAAGATTTAAAAATAAGTTTTCTGTCCAAACTCAGCTAGATGCAGGCAGTTTGAAAGTTAGCCCAGATAGAATTGTAGAATCCCATATGACCATGTGTTTAGCCAACTTTCATATAGAATACAAGTTCAATATAATCATGGTTGCAGATGATTTACAAATACTAACATAGAGATGTTATATATAAATTGAGTATTGTTTCGCAACTGATTTTACTGTCTGTTTGAAATCAGACTGGATTCTGCTGAGGATGAAATATTCATACTCTGCTATAAGTCTTGGTTGATTTGAAACGGAACAGTTTCAGTTTGCTGTCAGTATTTTCGTAGTTCTTTTGAAAAAGGTCTTGCTTTTTGTGTAAGCACATTTTTCGCAAGGAAAACAGATTTTCGTATGTGTATATATGTATGTAAATATTAGCTTCCAAAGCTCTGTTGTACGTTGTCTTATATTTATTTAACACTATTATGGTATTCATTAAACAGGCAAAATTGTGTAGAATCAAATTTATCATATGTATTGGTAAGCTTATACCATTACTTAGAGTAAAACGTATAGCGATGGGGTTGCGTATGAGGCCGTTATATGTAGAACTTTGAAATCAAGCCCAGCAAAGCGATCAGAAACAACTCAATTTGTACAGTGAAATGCCTATGTCACATATGCTATTTATAGTCGGCGGCTGACTCCGACGCAGTCGACGACGGTCGTCGACTCAAAAATCGTAAATGTGACGTACGCTTTATAACTTGCAACTCATAACTTGGAATCTCAATCCAACAGCCAAGTATTAAGATAAACATCTATCTTTATAAAAAATATACAGAATATTTAAGTGTAAACAAGCATAACTGTATGATTTGTGTAACATATATTTTTTTTCTTCAAAGAGGCTTGCACTATTTTATATGTAGAGAGGACAGGTGGGGTTGTGACTTGATAGATTCTAGGACCTTTTTGTTCGTCGCAGATTATTTCTCAGAGCACCAAAAGCACAGGCGATGCAAAATGAGCCAACCAGAGCCAATATAAAGCTGAACAAATTATACGCAATTGTAATTTAATTCAATAGTAGATATTGTAGATGGCTTTTCTCTCTGCATTTACCATTACAATTTGTGGTTATATAATCATATTTTCACTTGATAAAATGTTAGCTTATAAGGCTTCAGTAATCTTTGCTCATCTCTATTGTCTTAACACTATTTGCCTATTATGTAACCGACACTAGTATCATGTTTATTGCTCTAGTCAGCATAAATAAGCCATATATGCTAACAAATCTATATGATTGAATTGTATTTTATTGATAAAACTCATTCACGATGAAGAGTGTGCTTATCGTACATGTGGATGTTACTCTATATTTCCAAAGCTTAAAACAAAGCATTTTATTAGTCAGTGAAATAATATCAGATTTTCTATCTTAATTGAACAAAATGTAGAATTTAATTTCGCGATTGCAACTCTATTTTAGTCAGAGCTGCTTTATAGATGCTCTCATGCTTTCCTTCCTACTTCTGAAATTCCTTTGAATTCAGGCAGCACCATTTCAAAGCATCTAGGATCTTACGGATTTTATTTTTAATAAACGGTAACTCAAAATTTGATGTCAATCGTCAATAAAATAGGGGTTTCTGCGTATTTATTAATGTCATGTGGTTTCGATATCGTGGGTATACAAGTGTGCATATTGGTGTTTCATTTGTGTAACTATTCATTAAGTGAGATAGTGTGTGAACAATCAAAGAGTTTCAAGAATTTGGTTACTAGTAAGAAATGTAAAATAGCCGGTTGCCATGTGAGATATGTTGCCTAGAAACGTTTCCATATTGGAATCATTAATACCTTTGTCATGACTGTAGTCTTCCTGTTGTCTTAGCAGATTTGGACTGCTGATCGATTTCCCAGTGACCAACATTTGAAATCTCTTGTTGTTTCATATTAGATTCGTAATATGTTTAAAAATGGTTTTGATGAGGTCAACTTTTTCATTATTAAGTTATAAGAATGTGAGTTGTAGAATTGAAAGGTTTTAATCATTTAATGTGGTTGGGTTTGGTGAACAATTCAATGAACAAATATGAATAATGATAATGGCTGATAGTCTTTTTGTAAAGCCAAGGCCACTATTGCGAATTTTCTAGTCGGAGACTGTCGCCGACTGGAAAACCGTAATTGTGACCTAGACTTGAAATATGAGAAAATGAATTGATTATGGAAATATTTCAATGAGATTGATTAGTTATTTAAGATATAAAAATACAAATGATACATAGATTTTATGTAATAGATAATATAATTTTATATTATAAGAATTGAGGTATTGATATTTTAGCGTGAACATTGCATTTCGTATGCGTTTTTGTTTTATTGTCGTTGTGCGCGATTTCATTGTGTTTGCAATGTTGAAAACCATTCTCATAAATCTAAGTGTTTTCACAATAAAACTACTTGTATAAATTGCTTGTGTTTTATTTAATTGTTATATCCTCATATTTATATTCAAAATATAATTCTACCTTTATAAAAAAGAACAACATTTTGATATGAAATATAGTAGAAGAAAACTACAATTAAGACACCAACAAGCTCATATGAATCAATATTATTTTAGAAAAAACCGATCAAAATACATTTTAATCACTTCATTATATTTCTCAATAAATTATCAGAGCAATGAACAAATAACCACATCCATATTTGCTATTTATGATGCAAGGTTTTTTTTCGCATATTTCAAACAGACCCTTTCAAACGCGAAGTTTCAGTCTTAATGGTTTTTTTTTCAACATCAGGCGTGACGTGATGACTAGGAATTGCCGCATTTTGTAGTGTTTTTCCTTGTCCACGGATCGAACTGTCACCATATTATAACCACACCATTTTCAGCACTGGAATGAAAAAAAAAAAAAACTAGCAATAAGAAATGGATATAAAATGTAGAGCCAATTCTAGCTAAGATTTCATTTAAGATCAAAATAAATCTGGATATCAAATAAAATGTAGCACCAATTAACATTAAAAAGTCAATTACGTTTCTAATACCTTTTTGAGCGCCCCTAGGCTGCACTGCGGCCCGAACTCGAAACCTTCGAAGATATACTGATGTCGTTCCAGATCCATGTCGCTAATTTGTTTAATGGCTGCGCCCTGATTTTTGTCGAACACAATAGGTTCTGCGCCCCTGCTTTCGAACGAAATAGACGCGTCTCGCGTGGCCCATTTTGGTGGCTCAATCCTTTCGTTCTCGACGGCGTTCCAATCTACATTCCTAACAAAGGGGTGGTTCCTGATGGCTCCAAAGGGACTGCAGGGATTGCCTAGGCGTTCGAAAGGCTCAACTTTCAGCAGTTGAAACATGAAAGACAGCATCTCTTTGTTAAATCTTGAGTCAAATTTGAACTTCCTGGGATAAGGGCTGTATCCATGAGTAAGTAAATATAGACCGATGCCCACAGACCACCAGTCGCAGGGCTTGCCGTAAGGTTGTTTTCGTTGCACTTCCGGTGCCATGTACTCGGGAGTCCCGCAGTAGCCCCTAATCATTGCCGCCTCGGTTACCCCAGTGACAGCCATACCGAAGTCGATTATGCGCAAATGTCCATTTCTCGCCAACATCATATTACCCAGGCTGAGATCTCTATGTACGATGTCTTGGCTGTGCAGATATTCAACCGCGCAGATGATTTCCGGTACATAGAACTGCGTGTCGCTTAAGTCAAACCGGAAGCGCTCATCCAAGACCTGACGTAAACTTTTCGGATAGTTCTCCATGCAAATCCAAAGCAACTCGCGGGTTTCAAAGGCTAGTATCATCTGACATACGAAAGGTCCACTGCGTACAAGTTTCATGGTCTCCAGTTCTTGTCGTGGCATTACCGAGAATGTTGGATGACGCTCGGGGTGCAAGTGAAATTGGTCCATTGCGAGTAGGCTGCGTTTGGCTGCGCATTTCATTGCGCAATATTCAACTGTACCATCGCTGTTAACCATTCGTGCCATGTAAACTTGTCCAAAAGAACCCTGTCCTAGTTTGCGGCCTAACTCGATTTGTTTCTTTGGAGGAGGCCGGGGTGTGTCATCGGTACTCTCGAATTCTTGCGCTATATTTTTCAATCCCAGTGCGAGGCAATATATGATAAGCATACACGAAGGCAGATTCGCAATACAGCAAAGAACTATTGTTCGCACACCGAAATTCGAAGCCGGAGGAACATAGATCGCAATATCAGTGCGGGCGCTCAACTTTGGAAGCTGAAACATAGAGGTCTTATTGTATAAGCACTCATACGATTCTATGGTTGATGTTCCGATGCGTGCCCTAAATAAGGCTCCAAACGGATTTATGTTTACATCGGGCTTTGGCAGGTCTGTAGATATGGAGGCCAAGCGTTCGTATGTTTCTTTTGTTCCAGTAACTTTAATCTTCGGAAGCCGGAAAAACGGAAAGGATTTTTCATATACCATCTGGTACGTTTCATTCCTATGCGTTCCTATTCTGGCCATGAAGAAGAAATCTTCCAACGGATTCATGACGGCCTTAGAAAATTCAAACAATGAAGAGGGATTTTTGCCCAACAAGCCGCACGTTGCTTTAGTTTCCGCTCCAAATTTTGCTTTGCAAGGGTTTCCCATCGGATTCAAATCGGTCGCATTGTTTGACACGGCTTGCAAAAGAGGCACTTGGCTTTTACCGGCGATTCCCCTTTGTAGATTTGCACCGACATCAAATGTATCGGGCACGATTAAAAGCGTCCCGACAAGTAAACCAACAATCCAAATGATTGCAGACGAAAACGCCATTGCGATTTATTATAAGATTATCTATGTATCATTAATCATATTTGAATTAAGCATATTTGTAGACATAATTAAAATTCTCACAGCAAAGCATATGTGTAACCAATGAATATTCTATGACAACTGAACTACAATAGACGAACATGTGACCAATATACCATTGTCATCTTTTCATTTAAATTGTGACGTCATAATCGATACGCAATATTTTGGTTCAATTGTTATCTGCGTCATAATGTATAGTTCAGTGATTCTTGTTTCTTCAACTTTTAAGTTACACCCCCTCAATCTCGTTTTCTACTTATATGCAATAATTTATCGAAATATTAGATATAGATATAATTATTTTAAAATCAAACACATAAAAAATGTGTCTATATATAATTGGTTCTTATTTTTTAGCCAACGAAAACCAATCCCTTTTTAATGTTATCTATGGACGATTAATATATCCTTATTGATATATATGACAATTGGCTTGTAAATTATTTGAACTAAAATATTATCACAAGATGTGAAATAATATATGAATTACCTTTTAACACACAGTCAAATGGTGGCATTAATAACAAATCAATTATTGTGATTAATGACAATGGTATAGTGATGCCAGAATAGTTATAGGCACTACTGCGTTTATTACGTCACAATTAAAATGTTCTAAGTTGTTGTCGTTACACAATTGTAACTATTTCTTGAAAAGTTGCAAAATGGTTATTGAAAACATAAGTCAGTGCGCCCATATTTGTTGATGAATGTTACTGTTTTCGTGCTAGTGGCGTGACCAAAATAAGTGTGTAACTTTTTGAGAATTAGGTAAATCAGCTCGTTTTCATAGCCCCCTCCTGGTCCCCAGGCCCTGGTTCGGGGCTAAAGCAATGCCAGTTCGTTTCGTCTACCCGGTCAATTTGAGTATGGTCTGTTTCATTTGATATTGCTAGTTATTGTGCATCCAATTTTAAAAGACATTCTCATAAATAAAGTTTTTTTTTATCCAAAATAAAACTACTTGCAATACTTATATATGTTTTATTGTTCCATTTTAAGATATGAATATATATGTCAAAATATATATATAAAAAAAAAAACAAATGTGATGTCGTGTTTATAAGGTATCAAATAAAATAAAAAAAGAAGTTAATTAAACCGAGATTTTTCTAGATTAGTTTACAAGTGCAAATATCATAATTTAGTCCTATTTGATTTTATCATTAAATGAGTTATAAATAGGTTTTGTTTTCGCGTCCATTTTCCATTGTCCATTTTCCATATTTTCCGCTTTTCTCGGGAACATTGACATGGCGTCTCCAAGTTTGTATTCGGCATGAATGACGATGGGCCACCGTGAGATTTTTTTCGCAGCTCAAATAGTCCACTAGGCGATGCGAGCCCTTCCTTTTCGGCTCCTCTGGAATAAAACACAAAATCAAATTATAATGGAAAGAAATAGAGTCTAGCTATTTTAAAGTATACCGTTCTGTTTATTTGAAACAATTTTTTTTTCTTAACATTAACAATAGTTAATTTTCTTTTAGCTGGAAAGCATGTGTAGAAATATACACATTGAAAGCTCGATACTAGACATGATGTAGTTATACCTCTGTATCAGCAGTTGGCACACTCTCTGAAAGATCCCCGAGGCTGCAAGTAGGGCCGAACTGAAACCCTTGGAAGAGGTACTGGTGCCCGTCCAAATCAATCTCGTTAATGTGCTGAATGGCTCTACGCCTCCTGTAATCGAAACTGATTGGTCCAGTACCCCGACCAAGGAACAACGCGTCTTCGTCACTGGTCGCCCATTCCGGTGGCTCTAATCGCTCATTCTCCACATCGTCCCAGTTGATATCACAAACAAAATCGTGGTCCCTGATCGGTCCAAATCGGCTCATAGGATGTCCAAGGCGCACGTGTGTAGAATTGAATGTCCCTATAGTTCAGACGTCGGTCTATTTTCAAAACTTCCTTCAAGCTACGTCTGCAGTGTTCCATCGAGAACCAAAGGAACTCCTTGGTCTGGAATGCCAGTATTATCCGACAGATGAAAGGACCAACGCGAACGCATTTCATGATCTCCATGTCCCGTTTCGCCAGCATCGAATGCAATAGAGGACCATCAGGGCGTCTTTCTCGCAAATGCAAATCATCCTTTGCCATCATATAGCGTTTAGAGATACACTTCACGGCACAGAATTCATATGTTCCATCACCGTTAATTATTCGCGCCATGTAAACTTGCCCATAACCACCTTTGCCGATTTGGCGTCCAAGTTCTATTTCCTTTTCAGGGGGCGCAGGGATAATCTCTGTATTCTCACGCTTTTGATATGTCCAGCGTAGACAAATGCAGTAAATCATCAAAATACACGTGGGCAGAGAGTTTATTGCAATACAAAGCAAGGCAATGATTCCAAACTGGTCTGAGATGGGAGCCACATATATGGCAAGATGTGTGCGTTCACTGATCTTTGGAAGCTGGAAAAACGAAGCTGTGTTTCTGTACCAGCTCTTGTTTGTTTCGATTGATTCAGTTCCTTGCCTTGTTCCGAGAATATCTTCAAACAGGTGCACGTCGGTTGGAATGTACGTAGAAGTAGATTCCAGCAGCGGTGTATATGTCATACCAGCGATGGCATTTGGAAGACTCGGGACCACATATACAGTGATTGGTATGATCACTAATGTCGCAAAAAGTAAAGTCACAATGCAAATAATTGGTGATGAAACAGCCATTTTCATCCAATTGCAAAAAATATATACCTAAAAGAACTATATATACTAGATTGTACTATCGCATAATGCAAAGGGTTTTAATCAAACAAAAATATATTTTAGCAAACGCATCATATACGAAATAATTTTTTTAAAAATATTCAAAAGAAATAAATTATCATATATTCCTCATTAATTTATATATATATATATTGTTTATAATTAAAACTTATCTCAAAGTTAAAGGCAATCGTAGGATACAATTGTATTCTGTTTTGTAAAATAATTATATCAATTTAGATGATAGTAACGATTTCATAGAAATGTTCATTTAAATAACGCACCGTCTGCATAAAATTGTCTACACACCAGTGCGCACTGTCATTTCACCTGCCATTTGTGACGTAACACTTTATCTGCTACTTGGGAATTTATGACGTAATAAAATGCTTGTTCGAAATAAAACATTGCGTTAACGCTGTAACCAACGAAGTGCTATTCATTGTTAAAGTGTATCCCTCATTTTCTTTGCACTTTAATACCTAATGATTTAATGTTACATTGTTGATAAATATATTTTTAACTGTTTATTACGTGATAAATGTATTGTTTTTTTTTTAAAGGAATACATCACAAAATAGATGTAACAAACGAAATTGTATTCCTTTTTCGAACATGCTTATATCCTTAACAGTTTTCAATAATATGATAGGTGTATTTGCTATTTAAAACAATTTTCAAGTAAAACGTATATTGCTCAAGAAAAAATTATGGCGAAGCGCGATGTTCAACGGTATTATTCTTTTTTTTTTCATGTGACTTATACACCGTTATCTTATACATTTCTGTGAAATTGATGAACTATTTATTTTTTGAGATACTTAATCTTTATATTTCTGGTTTGAAGATAAGTATCGCGAAAATAATTATATGATTTAAATCATTGGGTTACTGTCGAAAAAAAGCTCCCCATGGTCCGCCATTTTGTTGATCGGCAAAGAAAAGCGAAGCTTTTCTTTTGCCCTTATACAACAGGAACATTTTTTTTTGGTTTAAGACAATGCGTTTTTGAAAACAGAAATAATACTATGGGCTCACATATTCAAAATGGCGGACCATGGAGAGATTTCTGGGGTATTACAGTACCCTATTGATTTTAATCACGTCGCAATTTTCACGAAAGTATTTTATTTAGTTTTCAACTATAATTAAACGATTTTCAGCATAAAAATATATAAGCAACACTACAGGAAAGTGCTAAATAAAGGAGTAAACGATACTTTTGTAATAAAGAACGCAGTTTGCTTGGTTACAACGCTTGACGCATTATTTAGCTGCGCAAAACAATTATTACGTCAT
>LQRL01071064.1:3338-17231 GCA_001703475.1 Hydroides elegans
GAACTTAACTCTATTCGGAGGTAAACAAATAAACAAGTGCACGGTCCTTCCTTTCCCTGAAGGGCACCCCACGACACATTTTTCAAAAAGTTGTTAAATCGCATTTAAACAACATTATAAGTATGAACAACAACTAAATAATGGTTTTTGAACATTAGAATTTTGCAAAAAGGTGTTCCTTTTTTCCAAGCCAGCTAAGCTGTTTTCCTTTTCTAGCCAGCTTGGAACAAAAAAGGAACACCTTTTTCGAAAAATTCAAATGTTTAATATAAGTAAATTATCCATCATGTTTTGTGAATAACTGTTTATTATACAATTGTATACATTTTTGATCTATTTCGAGATAATTATTATCAATATTCATAACGAAAATGAGGAAATGATCAAAAAAGGTGTTCCTCAATCTGCTAAAATCTCCAAGCTAGAATGAATTTCGTCAAAATTTCCAAGCCAGCTGGAATTTGGTGGGGAACACCTTTTTAGGGGAACAGCTCGTGAAGTGCTCTTCTTTCCCTGGTTGAACACCTGTATAAGGAATTTTTTTTGTAAATATACATACAGTTAAAACCAAGAAGAAGTTTTAAAATCAGAACATAGGAGCTAAGATATTTCTTATTTCTGAAAATCCAAATTTGGCAATGTGATTTCATTACTATTTTGAAGGCGTTTAGCAAATATTCAAAATCTACCTTGCAAATGAAAATGCGTTTAACTTCATTATCATAATACCAGCATATGACGTCATGACACGTCATGAAATAAAATGTTGTGATTGACTATGACTATTTTTGACAAGATTTATTAAACGAAAAAGCTAAAGTTTTGTTGTGTCATAGAATAGTCTACTCGGTCAGTCATTTTTTTCTTTCTAATGATGAATCAATGTTGAGTGAGGTCCAAAAAGCGACCATTGAACCGCGCTTGAATGCTCATCGTTTGTACTGGCAGGTCATTGTAATATGTGAATGTATGATTTTATTGCAAAAATTACAAAGTTTAGCATTGATGTAAATGGTCAATTTCCATTGAATGTATTATGACGACTCTTATGAATTGATTGATATAGCATTGATTATTATGTTTTCTATTTTCCCCAAAAAAAGGTTGACATCTTCGTGTTCAGCGAAAGAAGTGCTACTGTTGCAATATTCGTATTTGTATATGGCATTAGAATTCTATCCAAAAATATATAGAATAATGTTTATATAGCTAGAATAGTATTTTTTGTACCTATGTTGCAGAAAAGATTAATCACTGCTTTTTCCCATAGAATTTATAATAAAAATAATCGATCATTTATATTTTGTCTCAAATCCTTGTAGTCTATCTACGAATTGGTTATATTGATGATGACAAAATGTCCGAAATTGTTGTTAATATAAAACATCAAATACCTCTTTGAGGTCTTTTGGAAAATCGATGAAAGGCGGAAGTTGGTCGGTGGCGGGCCCGCACATGCGCAGAACGGCTACTTTCGCCAGATGGCTCTTTTGCACGACGGCGTTGACGAAATGTGTGGTGCCGATGTGGACGCGTTGGACGGAAAGTGCGTTGACCCAATCAGCGCCTTGTATAAGCGATTGAAAATAAACATTTCATATACGGCGACATGGAAGCTTAATTAAACACCGCTAAGGGCGTTGCTCGGGTATAAGATACTATTTAGTTTGAAATTAATAGTAAATGTTTTTGTTAAAAAATGCGTTAAAATTAAAAAAATTTCGGCCAAAACTAAATTGTTAGGGCCTGTTTACATTTTAAGTTTTTTCAAGCTTTTTTCCCCTTAATATACTTTTACAATATTTCCATTAAAACATGAAAAACATTGGCCCTTACATTCAAAATTATGCACTTTTTGGAAATAGTTGGAATTTATCAAACTGCTCTACCTGCTGAATCCAAAAGGGCGCCGTCTACCGCACTAATGACACCGGATGTGATGTCATCAGTCGTCTGATTTTTGAACTTTCCAAGTATTTCTCCATTCTGTAAACAAGAATTGATATGTGATATTTAAGCGATATTGGCTTCGCTCTCATAACAAATCGTGCGGTTAAGCGCCGGAGCGGTTTTTATTGCGTTTTTAACATTTAAAACGCTTGGCATAAGGTTCCATAAAAAAGTATACATAGTATTGCACTGTAGCTTTTTATTAAGCTGCATTCTAATTTGAATAAACATTTTCCATATAATTATCAAAACCTTGTTTTATCTCAGACGGTTTGCCAATCGTCTGAAAAAAAAACTTATCTAAATATCTGTCCGCTCTATCGAGTTCCAACAAGTTTTCTATGAAGATAACTTGAATATGTGAAAAGGGCAACATACACCTACATGTACGTGTTGATGTATCTTTGCAACAAATATGCATGGATTCAACCATTGTTTTACATATTTTAAAATATGCCCCGTAATTCCCTTAAGCCGCGTTCACGCAAAAACTCTCGCTATTAATGCCAAAAGGTGCGTTTTTTTCATTAGCAGAAGGGATAAATTTATATGTTCAAATACAAACATAAACTCTAGCTTTCGATTTTTTTTTAATCCTTAGTGCCCACAGAAGCCCTTAGTTACCTGCATAACGACGGCATCCGTGTGAGTCTCCCCGACGTCTACTCCAACTAGAACTTCCCGACGTGAAGACATATTTTGCGCTGCAAATTTTTTTTCATATAATCCTGTTTTATCAAACGAATGGTGGATCTTAACGAAGTTACTGATTGATACCCACATGGACACGTGAAATCCTAGGAATCGTTTATAATCTGCATTAATTTTTATTTTATTCCAAACATATTGCAAATAACCCCTATGCTGGAAATGATGGTGTTTTTATATGAACACATTATATATAGTTAACCAGTTTGTACCTTAATTATATGTCATGTACGGATGTAAACAGTCAATTATTTCCAATTCCAGGGGATGTTCTCAATAAAGAATGGTACGCCGTAAAAATAATGATTTCTCAGACATATCATTATATTTTTATTTTAGATCCTGCTTACTTTTACTACCTTTTATCAATAAATAGTTCAAAACAAAATATGGTACTTCAATCAATTATTAAGGTATGCCTTTATCTATACTTTTGAGTGATTATGCTCATCGAACGTGTTGAAATAAAACAACAAACCGCATTCAATGACTAATTAATCAATGTAAGATTGATTATCCAAACGCGTTTAGCTCAAATAAGTGTTTTTTGTTTCTTTGGTATTTGGTATTGGTATTTTGTCATTCGAAACTGCAGCGTTATATCCTTTAAAATGCCACACCTGATTTATCTTTTAATCTTAAATTCTATCAACAGCAAATAAACAATATGTCGGAAATGTCCTAAATGTGACATGGAGCACTATAAGCACTTTCTTTATAACACATATGACATCAATAGTATGCTATTATATTTAGGTTCAATAGGAATTAAGGTTGGATAACGTTTTTACTTGACGTCGCGTAAACGTTTTTCTCGTATCTAATTTCGCCGCGACGAATAATTACTTACGCCAAATGTTTAGATATGACAAAGTGGAAACTTCTAACGTCGTGCAATTGTTTCAGAGTATATGTTACTGTTATAGCAAATCATACCTTATAATAAGGTTTTCATGCGTTCGATGAGAAAAGCTCTTGGAAAATATTAACATATGAATTTCACATATGGCTGGATGCAAAAGCAGCGTCTTTTTATTTGTTGAAGTTGTCATTATTGGAATTCTAGCTACACAAAATAATGGTTTGATAAAATTTACATATTTTGAGTAATTTTAAAAATTAAAACGAACCGAAACAACGAACGGATTATATTTTCAATCGAATTGCTAAATCTTATCATACTTAATTTGGTGATTATTTAGATGATTAATTAGATGAAGCAATAACTATAGTAAACAATTTACATAAGCGGTCTCGAGTATTTTCATGTATCTTTATAATTACCACAATATTGGCTCAAAATAAGCTTAGTGTGATTACTGCTTAATTACATATAAATATCAAATTCGTAATAAAGATACATATAGTTTCATTTATTTTATATCTAAGTTACCATGAACAAACCTGATTATCCTAATATCAATCACGATACAGGTTACAACACAAAGCAATTCAAAGCACATTGACATCAAAAACATGCTATACATCTCATTATATAGACTAGTGTTGTCAGAAAATAAGTTTAAATTGCGATTGCAGTGCTTTCAACAGCCGTTCTATGAAAAAGACAGACCTTCTTAGTCAAACAGTCGACTACTTTAATTCTTATGCTCGTGTAAAATAGTTTCCTTTTCCTTTTTAACACCGAAATATTTTTTAATCATCCATTTGTTCATAGTGCCAATTTTTTTTATCTAATTAGATAGATAAAAAATGCTATGAAATACCACATAACGACTTGTTCCCTCCTTTTTGTGCTTCTTTTTTGTTGGCAAACAAATTTAAATTATTGAAGTGCTAGAAATATTTGTATTAGGGCCTGGCCACATTGGAAGCTTTTATCTGCCTTTTTTTCCTAACAAGCTGTGTTTTGCTATATGTTCTTTGTTGGACTTTCCAAAAAAATGTTCTTCATATGTTCTTCATATGTTCTTTGTTGGACTTTCCAAAAAAAGCTCATTTCTGTTACTTGCCTTTTTAGTGGTCACATTGGAAGCTTTTCGAGCAAATTCACAGTTAGACTATTTGGCATTTAAACTAGGGAAATGTCGCATTAAACACTAGGCAATGCTAGCAGAAGAGTGCATTTTAAAGGTAATTTGCATTTTAAAACACAGGGAACTAGACTTTTGCCTACCTTTTGTCACTTCAACCATTTTTGAAATTAATAATCTATATCACTCGTGATATGTATAATATCGACTGCCTAGAATTCTATGTCAATTTGCATTCCATGGTAGAGTGTATTTTGTTGTAGATCTATGAAAGTCTAGCACCTGATATAATGTTCAATACCGAGAGGTTTCAATGCCGATAGACTCATTAGTTATAACAAGTGGCTCTATTCTACACCTTATTTCATTTTGTTCCAGTTAATTAGCCTTTGACCTAGAATATCTGATATGATATGACACCTTGGTTATTATAGTTGTTAAGCCCTGTATTCTTTTTACAGCAACCCTAACCGGTTAAGGTTGTGTTAACCTTCGTTGTAAAAAGAACGCTCTCACTCTTTTGAGTTGTAAACAAACATGGCGGACATTCATTTTTATTTTTGTTTTTCATTTGTATCAATTTGTCCGCACTATTGACAATGTAGTTTACAATAACACATCACTAATGTGAAAATAAATACATGTTTTCCAAAACAGCATCGATTTTGACAAATTATTAAAGTAATCAACAAACAAATAATTGTATTTTTATATTCCACGTGTCTTTTGTTATTGTTTTGATTTCAAAACGAGGTTACCTGAAGACAACTGAAAATAAATCCAGTTGTCAACCTGTTTGGGTTGCATGTAAAAAGAATGACCTAACCGAAAAAGTTGTCCCAACCGGTTAGGGTTAGAGCTAAAAAGAATGCAGGGAAAATAAACGTGTTGTCGTTCTCACTGGAACTCATAAGCAATGCACAACATTATATTTAGAGAGATTCTTTGTAGTCTATCTTTGGATGGAACATATAAGGAACATGTAAAAGTCAATTAATCAAACGGATACATTTTTAAAAGAAATATTCCAGGACACCTGTCCTCTATGACAAACTGTAAAGAAGTACCACGGTAGAGTTTAGATTATTTTGGAAAAAGAAAGCAATTCAATGAATATTTCTAATTTCACAGATAAGATAGTTGAAAAGAGGTAGATCTATATATAATTTTAAATGGCTAAATTTGCTGGAATTTCATTATCCGAACTATATTCGCGATAACCATTTGAAACGAAAAGACTCACATGAACAGATTTTGTTTGTTTTCGATTAAAGATAGAAAAGTCAATGTATGGCAATCAAAGGCTTTGAATTTCGACTTTGAATTAATGATATGATGGAAAGCGTATAATGTACTTTAAGAACCAGAAAATACAAGAGATGCATTGTAAAACCTTAACAAACGCGTTAACAAGGATAAAAACATTGTTTTATCACAGCACATTCAATATATTGATTTATAGACCTCAATATAAAGGTTTTATTGTAAAATGTCTAAGTCCAAAAAGCTTCCAATGAGACCACTAAAAGCATCATAAAAGCTTGCTTTCCGCTTGTTTGGAAAAAAAGGCAGATAAAAGCTTCCAATGTGGCCAGGCCCTTACAGTTCAATCATATCTAATCTTTTTGAAAGGATGTCAGCTCAACTCATATTATGAGAAACAATTTAGCAGGGTGGATAAATTCCATCCAAAAAACATTACCTTTATCTATGTTTACAGGCTATAGAAATAATAAGAAATACAAAAAATGATAGTTTGTGCTAATTTGCGTGGAATCATCCGATGATTTAATAACAGACAGTCAATAAAAAATAGTAAACGCTGAAATATTGATTTTCATCTCCGCACCAACATCAATTTGTTCCATGAGAAGCGGGTGATTTACAACTGGTTAAAGTGTTGTTTTGTTAATCCAAGATCGAGCGGATTGTATTCATGAACGCTCGAGTAATTATGCTCATCATGCTCATTATGTTCATACCATGAACGCTCGTGTTCAAGAGCGGTTTGAAAGATCGAAATAGAGTGGTCCCCTTGTTATAGATCACCAACCGTTTAGAGAAGATAGCATTACTTCTTTGGCATAACCGAGATGCATATACAGTCAAAACAACTCCTAACCTTACAACTCAAACGGCTAAACGATGCAACCCAAACGCGTAAACGAAACTTTTCAAACGGCTAAACGAAACATCCCAAACGGCTAAACGCGTAAACGCCTAAACGGCTAAACGCGTAAACGCCTAAACGGCTAAACGCCTAAACGGCTAAACGATAAGCGATAGCTGCTGTGGGGTTATAAAAAGAAAGGCATACTTTCATTTATTCATACTTTAATGCAATATTTATATTAAAATGCATTATAGCTATGCGCACACAACTTATGTGACCCAACAAATAATGTAAAATATTCTTCATTAGACATTAAAGCGGTGACAAAAACGGGTGCAAAATATATATTTCAATATAATGTATTGGCCCGAGATCTAATTCGATATATAAAATGAGGAGTGAAATCAAGTATTGAATCATTTTGGACAACGCGACATAAATTATCAACATATTAGTAAAGCTCAATCTTATTTTATAAAGAAGCTGTTATCAAATTATGAGACTTTTGACAATTAAACCAGAAAATGTTTTGCACACAGGTTTATGTGGATGTTTGCATAATACTATTCATATGATTATGTAGCTGTCGACATACAACACAGAACAACATGTCTAAACGGCTAAACGCCTAAACGGCTAAACGCCTAAACGCCTAAACGGCTAAACGCCTAAACGGCTAAACGCCTAAACGCGAAACGCCTAAACGAGAAAACGCAAACGAGTAAACGAAACATTTGAAACGAAAGGTATTGCTATCGATATTTAGGTTAGGAGTTGTGTTGACTGTACATTGTCGTCTTACTAAAAAGAAATGTTTGTAACCACATATAAATAACATTCTACGGGGAAAGCAAAAACATTTGGTAGACTCTTATTAAATATGGGTGTGTGGGATGTCATACGATTCCGGGTGCATTACGTGATGTATCTCAAAAACATATTCATCTAGACATTCAGCTAGTCAACTTTTTGTCCAAAAACAGTGATGTTTTTTTATTCAGACAAATGTGCCTTAATAGTGATATTATGAAGGCCGAAAAGATGGTTAAGTGTAAAAGCAAAAAATATATATACAGTATATAGTCTATAAAAATGTGGTAATACAGCAAATAATTGGATTAAAAGCAAATGTGGATTGAGATTGGGTGCTCGCTGTTACATTACACTAGAACTATTATCTAAAGAATGCAGACCTACCTCTCCGAATTAAATAAATTTCATCTTCTTACATCCGAATAGTGATGCATCCTAGCGATAACGATCATAATTAAGTGTATATCTGGTGTATAGATCCAATCATGTCATGATCTTGTGTAAAGCGACGTTCCTTGCTCTCCTTGCTATTTTCGACCCCAAAAATATAAATATAATGTTCATTTAAAGTACATAATTCTAAGAATAATGATACTTAATTTTATCTAGATCCATTTTGTGTGGTTTGAGTAGAAATATGCCGTAAATATACTCTCAGTATAGTACTTTCCTTATAGTCCATCGTATTCTTTATTTATGATAGGTGAGAAAAAAATAGGTCAATCGTTAAACGCCCACATAGAAAAAAGTATAATTTTACAATAATAAAATAGGGTAAAACTGTGTGTGGGTAATTTATAATCTTTAGGCACCATAGAAATTATTATTTGTTTGAATATAAATTACAAAACTAAATTAAACTTTACTTTTACAAATTGGCTGCCCCATGTAGCAAGAAATATGAATATACCTGTATCCATAAGTTGAATGATTTTTTTAAAGGGTAAATGAATATATATATTTGGTAAACAAGTCATTCCTTTCTTGCAAATAAAAAAAGATAGAGATTCTATGTTAAAACACTAGCTTGAGTATTCATTTGATCTTATAAATCATTTAGAACAACCTTCACATTCAAATATTTTCCTGAACCCATCGCTTTTGCACTTATATTTTGAGGTCAATCATGAACAATAATGTCTGTCCTTGAATAATGAAATCGGAACTCTTGATAAAATATAATTGAGTGGTTAAAGTTAATTTAACGGATGTTTTTGTCAGAAACCGCTAGACGGAATGAGACAGGCACTATATATGGGCCACTTTCCGCTCGGGAAAAAGTAGGTATTTATGTTAAAAACTTCGTTCAAGGTCGATGGCTACAACTACATTGTAAATATGACGAACGATTAAGGTCACCCTGTTTTGGCTACATGATGTTTCCATTTTAGTCCATATGAAAGTTGTTCCGACGGCAGATGAACTGTCCTCACTTCCCTACGTTCGACTTCATCACAACACTGCAACAAAGAAGTTCCGATAAGGATGTGCCCGAATGTGCACGTTCAATCGACAAGACGTTGAGCAGGTTACGTTGGTTCTTATTTTGTTTTGACAAATTCCACGTCGAATATGGAAGTGCATGCGACGTTTTCTGGCGAGGATTTAATCGTATCATCCGGAGAAAAAGTAATATTTCTTTACAAAAAATAGAAGCTTTAAAGATTATTTTGAAATAACAAATCATTACCAGATTCTGTTAATTATGTTCATGTATATACTGGACACCAAAATAAAGTGTGTTTTTTTTTCAAACATATAATTCTATTAGTATTATGTATTCGATTATATTGAAATTTTCACAACATATTATTTCATCTTTCCTAAAAATGTATTTGTCAAAATATCGATTATCATCATTGATTTAGGATTTCTGAAAGGTAAATGATGTCTACCTATAACCTTTTACAATGGATAAATGGCAGTTAACGGCTGTGTAACGATTGATCATTAAGTTATCGTCGATACTCCGTAGATGAGGCATCTAGTCGTATCGAATGACACATCAAACCATAACAGAACCTTCCCGGAAGCGGTCAACCTGGTTTGAAGAAAAAGCTACACATCGATCGCCAAAGCCCCTGTACGCATGTTGGCGGCAAAATGAGTGGTTCAGCTGAAAAGGGACTCTAATCTAAATTCAGAAGGCGTTATGCGAGAGGATTCCTATCAATACGGTGATGCTAGTTCGCAAAATTTTAACGTTGACGCCGACTTCGAAGTTTCAAACATACGTTCTGTGTAAGACGTTATCCATTTCCGCGCAAATGTCTTTTCACCGTATTTGGACTTATCCGACTATTCGTCGGGTCTAGCGCTTCTGTCGCTTTGGCCGACTCATGGCGAAACCGGTTACAGAGGTATAACATCTGGATATCTCGATCCCGATTCGGCATTTCTACCTTCCATCGCAGACTCCATTGTCTGCCCTCGATAACGATTGTGGTGTTGTAAACGATAAAATATAGCTTTAATAATTAAAAGCGACAAATATGTGTTCTTACAGAATTACCCGTCAACAACATCCCCATAGCCTGATCACAAAAATATTGATAGGGCTATGACGTGGTTATGTGTGATTTATGAAAATTGAAATAAATTTGGAAAGCTGGCACACACGATACACTCTATAATCTACCGTCCAAAGCTATAATCAGAAATACCATAACCGATTTCCAATCAAAAATAAGGTTTTGACCCTACTCAAAAGCTAACACCTTGACCTTAATTCAATTGGTATGATACTACAGAATTCGATAGAAAGGCACTTTTGATGACAATGGTGAAAATTTCAAACCAAAATATTAAGAATTTGCGAATATATTCACCAATTTAGGGTTACACTTTCTTTTGGCGGATAGTATAGCTTAAAAATTAACGTACGCGTCAACATGAAAATATGCAGAATAAAATGGTTCGTACATTTTTACTGGTTGGTGCCTTAATTAAGATACATTTACAACGTGCTTTTATATTATGATATACAGAGAATACACAAAGTAGTTATTCAAAACATTTAGAAGTTTTACATATATCAGAACTTGCATGACTGTCTTGTGATTTTTATAATACAAAGAAAAAAAACTGGTTGAAATTTCAATCTAACGTTTAAGATTATTAGAATATCAAGTCAGGCGCGGATCCAGAAAATGTTGAACCTCGGGGCGCAAACAGTATAAAGTATCAAACTGAACTGGGGGCGCAAATTTATTCTTTTTGCCTTACATATAAGGGCAAACAGGGGGCGCGCGCCGGATGCGCCCCCTCTGATTCGCACCTGCAAGTGAATATTATAGAGGAAAGAGAATGAATTCGACAATTATCTTTCGAAGTTTTAAATCCTTGAATTGATCAACATAATTCGAAAATACATTTATGTGCCAATGAAATGTTATTTTTCGATTTTTTTTTCAACCCTATGAATAAATTTAGGCCGGTGTATTTGAAAGCTACACGAAACATGTATTGCGAGCAGACCTAAGACATTGTTAAGATGACGGACGCACGCATGATCCGAGAAAAAAGATACAGCCAAGCGTAGACTATATACATGGGAATGACCTCTTAAATCATATAACTCCACAACCGTAAATGAAAACCTCGTACTTTATCCTATAGAGTCTACATATAACCCGCGACATAGAATCTTAGTGATGGGGCTGTCACCCACCACAGCGATCAGGGAGAAATTGAATAAAAAACTAGAGGGCACTCATAGGGTGCATATCTACGATCTTCTTGAGGTGTCGATTCACAGATAAAAAATGAAAAAAAAAATAGGCTTATACGGGTATATAAATGGTTAACTTTATACTTATACATGGGTAACAATATTCTAAGAACCTATATGCCCTTTACTCAATTTCAACGAAAATGTAGTTGCAATGTTTTACGTTTGCACGCCAGAATTATCGTCGTTTCATTTTTGAACATTAATATAATAGTCTAAAGTACAAAATGTAACGGATACTCACTGTGTTGCTGCGAGCACAAAGTGAATATTGATTATGCAGTTATTGCAGCAGCGCGCTTATATAGCTGCTCCCTCTCCCGCACAAGAGCCTTTCTATTTATAGGCGGAGCCAGTTACTCATTACATAAAGAGAGGTTTTTCAACAGGCGTCAGAGACACGCATGCAAATGAGTAGAGTTTGAATTTATGCGCGCCTCTTATTGAACAATTATTAATTACCCCATTCACAACAGCCAATGAGAGGCCGGAAAAATTCATAGTGTTTTTCAGCATGGCAATAATGAGACATTTGTGTGATCAGATGGTGTGTGTTTAGCATCAAATATATTCAATATTATTTATAAGATCACAATCTAAACCCCCTATGCAGCATCAGACGACTGTCTTTTATAATGTTATATAAAATAATCAGTCGATTTCGGACTTGAACATATAGAAAATCGGTGTACGGGAACACAGCCGCTAAAATTCAGAAAAGCAAACCAAACGCATTACCTGCGATTTTTCGTTCTACGAAAAGATCGCAGATAATAATAATTTTGCTTGGGGTCTGTGAATTGAAGTGCTCCGTGCAACATCGTGTTAAGTCTACTTAACATAGTTTTGATTTTTTACTTGGAATATACTCATGTCGATATTATCTATCATTTGTGTGAAACTTATATCTTATCTATCCCTATAGATACCATTTTTCCAGTGCAACATTGTGCTAAGTGCCAGGTATTTCACATCTCGCGTGCAACAAAATGTTTTATTTACTTAACACAAGCCACAGTTGTTTTATAGGTTCTATGGCACATACTTTTTCGCAAAATATTTCAGTGCAGCATTGTTTTATATTGACTTAACACAAGTCTTCTATAGCTTATATAGCGCGCGTTTTTTTTTTTTGCACGATTGTTTCAGTGCAACAAAATGTTTTATTTACTAAGACTAGCATAATTTGTGTTTTGCATTTTTCGCGTGCAACATCGTGTTAAGTTTTAGTGAACTGTATGAGACCAATGGAATTGAATTAAACATGATGTTGCACGCTAAAAATGGTAAAGTTAAAATGTATTTTATAGACTTGCATGGTCATTTTTTTATTGTTTTCACTTATAAAACTTTATTGCTATATGTTCTTACATTTTCTTTTCACATTGCAATGCGCATATGTAAATGGGTTCACCACATACTCTTTGCATAGAACTCAGCCTATGAATTACTACGCTAGCTTCAGTTTTATTTCAATATCTTAAGCTTGAGTTTTCTCGAAACATCAATTTCAGATTTAACACAATGTTGCACGGAGCCCTTACTAGTCAATAGACTCTGTCATTGTCAATAGACTCTGTAGGGCCGATTTCTCATCTCAAGTCTAGACTAGGTTAGTTTTTTTTTTAACCAAGACACTCTAGAAACCTGGTCAAGACTTGAGATGAAAAATCGGCCCTATGCGTTCCATTTCATAACACGACTTGTTATTAAACAATGGCCTAAATAACACGTACCTTCTTCTGCTTCTATGATATGAATTCTTTTATGGAGGTGTTTAACTTTAAGGTTAAGTTGATATTTTCCTTTTAATTTTAAAGGAAACATAATCAATAAAGGAGCGACTTCAACAACGAAGACCATGTTTATATATATATTTCAGCATATACAATAGATTCTACCTGTGTTCTATTATTAGACCATGAACAAAGGGGGCCGCATCATGATCTAGGGGGATATGCCTGGGTTAAATATCATAATTTGTATATTTTGGTTTTGGTGCAGTTTCGTTTTCTACAAAAGAAAATTTGGTCTATAAAAGAAACTATAGCCTTGCAGTTCTACGTTGGTCTATTATTTTCTGTTTTATGTAAGGTAATGCACAGGGCTACAAGTCTACGACTTGTATGAATGTCTGTACATATCCCTCCAGTGAATAAGTTTAAGTAGTGTCTTTATCTATACACATTGCTAAATAATCGATGATATGTACTGTTTGTTTTTAGGGTCGATAAATGCAGCTTGAAGCTGTTCATTTCTATACTAACTATACATGTAGATTTTGTATGTTTTTTATGTCTATTGCGCTTTGGATAACATCTTCATCGACAGACTGTGGAATACGTAAGCTGTGAGGATAAGTATTAAGTTGTGTGTGAATTAAGTTATACATATATGTTACTGTTATATATAATTCTGATTTTTTTTTAAATTATGTTTTTTATATCATACAAGTTAGAACGGTGAACAATTAAGAGCGACAACAATGAAGAGCACCTCACGAGCTGTTCCTCAAAAAAGGTGTTCCCCACCAATATCCAGCTGGCTTGGAAATTTTGAGAAATTTCATTCTAGCTTGGAGATTT
>LQRL01071068.1:6500-17221 GCA_001703475.1 Hydroides elegans
ATCCAAGAACAGGTTTTTGTATTATTTATTGTTAAAATGTAGGTCTAGTACCCTGT
Organism: Hydroides elegans; assembly: GCA_001703475.1. Taxonomy (NCBI): domain Eukaryota; kingdom Metazoa; phylum Annelida; class Polychaeta; order Sabellida; family Serpulidae; genus Hydroides; species Hydroides elegans. Next base: position 6,557 of record LQRL01071068.1, read on the forward strand.
AACTTTCCAGGAAACAACTACTTCTCAAAATATGAAAATAATTCTTCCAAAACAAAAATTTCCACACTTTGGGAAGTGTCTGTAGTTGTTTATGCGGCTCTGTTTTCCGAAGATCATTTACAATGATATAACATATACTCAAAATCAAAAAGTAAGATATAGCTGTCAATAATTTGGCAAAGAAGTCAAACTATTAATATTGATTTGGCAATTGAGATAGTTTCATATAAAATTGTAAAGGATTCATTAAAATCTAGAGAATACAGACAAATGTAAGTGTAGCGAACGTAGATTATAATAACAAAACATGCGTCAATTTCTTTTAAATATATAATCATTCAATTCAGATCGCCGTGAGTTCCTTGATTTGGCGCAAGAATTCAACGCGGTCGTAGCACGAATAGCGAAGGATTTGGAAGAAGAACAGGGGGTGCAGGAGAAAGGTAAATTGGGGATGTTTAAAAATGAAATGACATTATAATTAAGTGACTTAATTTAAGCCTTATAGAATACATTTTTCTAAGATGGTACAAAATGTTCAATATATAAAGTTTAATGATCATTTTGAAGTAGTTTTGTACCTACATTTATAAATGTTTTGCTTGCATAAAAATGTATTTTATATCAATTCATATCTTGAATGTTATGTATTATGAAGTCGACTGATTTCGGCCCACTTGTTTTTTTTAATAAAATGAAATTTAACTGAAAGAAGGATAGCGCTTCAATGAGATTTCTAAATAATAGCATATTTTGCAACTGTTGGCATCGCTAACCATTCTTTTATATATTTATACCTGAATGCAATTGAGATATATTCAATAGTGCAGCTAAAAGATTTACATACTGTCCTTAACATCATAAAGATGCAAGGTACCAGCACACACTTATACATAGTTTTAAATTATGAACAAAATCTTTTGTGATAGTGGGTGAAAGGAATGGTGCTTGGCAAGGTATGTTAAGGGTGTTTTGAAGATGAATAATTAGATGAAGAGTGGTGTAAGATAACAATGATCTTAATTCCGTTTTAAATTCATATCACCTAGGTTAGCTTTTGCTATCCCTGAGGAATTCATTTTACGATCGCTGATTGAAAGTAGAACGTTTAAGGAATGTTCAAAATATTCGATCAAAAATATCATCTGATTTCCGTCTTCTCACAGATAATAATACAAATCTTTCAAAAACATGTAGTTACAATACCTTTTGGCTAAATAGAAAAAAAATGGAACTGTGGAATATGCCCAAAAGTATTGGCTTCCACTACACATCGAATAAGAATTGTGTCTTGTGATGTTAAATTTGTTATTTTAACATTTGATCTAATATAAGCGTACAAATATATCTATGCCAATGGGCATCGTTATTGCGAATAGTTATTTTGATATTTTTTTTTACAGTTTTACCCAACAAGCAACTGTATTAATTTATTTGATTTTGTTTTTAATATTTTGAATAAAGTAATATTGGTTGATAATTTTTGTGTCATTTTGGTGTTATTTGATGTGTCTAGTTTAAAAAAAGAACCCACGAAGCATGGCTTTTTACCCGCATTAAAGATTAGAAATGTGTTGTTTGATCCCTGTCCCTAAAAATATGAAAACGAATGAATATAATCTTTTAGAATCAATCGGTTTTTCTATGGTGCCGCATTTGATAAACCTATGGCTTATTAAGAATAATTATGTTTGTAAGTTCAGTTTATCATACCAAATAGACTCTACATCAGCGGGTTATTTCAGTTTTTGACAATTATGAGAGCCAATCAAATTAAGCTTTTTACCCTATAAAAAGTTGTTTATTAGGCCAAGGCTTTAGGGGAAGATGGCTAATGTAAAATAAAAACTGATATACTGTTAAATATATTAAGCAAGTGTTAAGAGCAATCATTTGATATATGATTGTAGATTGGTAAAAAGGGGAGGGATGATTTAATTCAATTTGAATAAATGTGAACTGTTTTTCATATTTCACAAAATTTGATTAGGTATAAATTAACCCTAACGTTTTGCTATACCATAATTTGTGTATTTAACCAAATATATTTGAATGTTTTCAGACAAAGGTCCAGTCCTTCAAAAAGCAGAAGGTATGAATTCTATTTTATTTACATAAAAAAATAAGAACATATTTTTGAACAGCAGCTGTAAACTTATCTTAAGATATGCCCACTCCAAATATTGTGCATGTCATTATTTTTCTACAAAATATTTTTTTTTTAAATAGAAGAACTTGGTCACAATGCAAGCCGAATGAATTTTACAATCAATTCAATGGCCATATCTTTTATATGACGTATGAGTTGTATATTGTAAAGCCCTGTCGAAATGCCCTATACAATAGTAATCCATTATAACTAAAAATGAATAAACGTAGGCATGTCTATATCTTTTATTTGTACAAAATGCTGCTAGAATGTGTATTTATAGCTCAATTCAATCTTCAAAAAGGTTTCAATCCGATTGGTTCATTCCAAACGGAAATATAATTTTGTTCCGACGCCAATAGTTTCCCCCATATTCTTTCAAGTTCATATACTAACTTTAAACCCTGGTTCATCTAAATTAATTTTTCAGTGAATACATTTAATTTAAAAAAAACATATAAATGTATTTTCCACTGCATCATATCCCGTTGTCAATCCTTACCATATGGACATTTTTAAAATAAAATTTCTTATTCTATTCTCAGAACCGGAACCGATTTTGCAAGAAGATGGCAGTCAGGTCCTTGACACACGAGGTAAATATATGTTTTGTTTTCAGTTCTCCATATTTTGATGGCTAAATCAAATGTAGGCTTACATGTTCATATATTTTTCCGTATGGAGTAAGCATTATTTATATTTTGTATTATATCTTTAAAATATAGATTTATGTAATCTTATGTCGCATAATTGTCATCTATGAATTTGACATATTCATACCATTTTCTTTTGCAGGGGGAAGAGGAAATTATAAATGTAAGTAAACTTTATGTGCAAATGTAACTCATATTTTGTCGAACTTTGATTCCAAGAAAACGTTGTAGATACATTTGTATAAATCAAAACTTTCATTAGATAGGGGTAAATTGAACAGGATGTTTAATCGGTCAGTGGAATCTATTTTGACGCAATAACTATGTTTAGCTCTGTACAGAATGAAAAGTTCCGGCATTAAAACATAATTTTGTCACGCAATCATTACGCTAAAGGTTTCGCGCAAAGCTAAAAATTTCAAATTGACCCTTACGTTTCAAAATCAAATTACTTATAATGTATGATAAAAATGTGTGCCAATTACCAAATATAGGAAAGCAACATTGAACAATTACGACACAAAATAGATTTTTGTGATTTTTTAAAATCAGAAACTTACAAGTTTTCCCGCTCAATATGAGAAGCGCGTTTAAGACAGTCCGAGTGTTTATATCAAGAGTGAAAATAATTCTAATACAAACAATGGTGGAAAAACCTGCCGCCGTTTTTGAACGAAAACATAGCACTTAATCCCTTGTGTTCATCCGTTTTCGCACTTAATTTAGCTGCGAATAATAATCGCCCAATGCAGTCTGTCACATAATAAAAAATACCAATATGCTTGGCATTAAATGGAAAACCAAATCTACTTTCATTATGAAAACACATTTTAGGGCGAAAACCGATAAATGCTCGTTGTTACTGTTCGCTCATAAAATAGGCGCGATTTTGTCATTCTGTGTCAGAGCTTTATAAGATTTCATATATGTTAGTCTCATGCTTGTGACTTGCGATATTTCGTATTGTTACTGCAAAAATATGTATTAATAATTTTCGTGCTTTGGCTTTAAGAATATTAGAAATTAAATATTTAAATGACGAAAAGGTTTTCAACGGCATTTTATAATTTTGCTTAATCCTTTACTATACCTTCATGACTTATTTTCAGGGAAGGGGCCGGCTATAGAAGATAGTGAAGAAAAAGTAGATGCTTTTGAAAGTAAGTTTATCTACATATTTATTTTTATAAGAAATATTTCGTATTTTATAAGGAGGTTCTACTTGGCAAAACATAAAAAATCGTTTAATTAATTTATAGCATTACAATTTACTGATTATTTAGAGTATTTTAAATTAAATTCGTTTTATCTTCGTGCTCTATGAAAATATGGCTTGTGTTAAAATTTAGCAATCATAATAATGATAAGGCGTCGTTTGGGCTATAGAATCACAGCTTTGAATTGAATAGAGCCTAATATTTTCCTTTTAAGAAACTTACTAGCTTTGATATTCATTTAAGGTAAAATATTTTATGTCTTACTATGAGAAAAAGTGCTATATAAGACAGGACACAAATTCACATTTCGTCCTCTTGGATGAATTTTGGTAGAGTTAATATACATAGACATTGTTCCTTAAGTAATAGAATAATGACCATTTATTGAAGTCCAAAAGCGTCAGGGCTCATGGCGAGGTATGTTATGAAATAAATCTGTATAGTACAAGACATGATAGATATGTGTAAGTTTTATTGTATATTCTGTTAGGTATTTCAGCTAAATATGGAGGCTAAAGTTTTATATCTTTGATTACGTTTGTACTCGATTTTTTTCTTTGCAAATGGAGAAAAATGTGCATCGGTCATAAGAGGGTGAAAGAATTGTGTATAAATGAATATTTTTCTCTGCAAAGTAATCATATTTATGAATTGTTTAAAAAATGTGTCAATATATAGAGGCAAAATCATTACTTTCGAGATATTTATTGGCATATATGTAATAATTTTTATAACGAACTCATCAAGAAATACATTCATTTTACAATCAATTTGAAAAACATCCTAAGCTAAATATAAATAAAAAAAGTGTGATTTAATTTAGTAATTTTCGATTATTTCATTGATCAACATGCAATAAAAATCTATTCTAAATATTTATTTTCTATGTCTTCAAAATTGCATTGATTGGGATTGTGTACAAATTATGCTATCTAAAAATATAAGTAAAGTATGATTATATGATGAATACGGTAAACTTAAACATGTTTATTAGCAGCTAGTTTTTGTCAAGAGTATGTATTTTGTGTACACTTTTTAAACTTTCAGATACGCTATATCGATATTCTTAAGGGTTTTTTTCATTTATTGTGATACTAATATGATATATTGATGGTAATTACTAACTACTTAGTCTAAGGATGGCTATTGTTTCATCTGAATAAATATAATGTGCGTTGATCTGACATGATATAGTTATATATATTTTATAAATTTTGTATTTTGCAGGAAATTACAAACGTAAGTAGATGTCGACTCGATTTTAAAACATCAGATCTTGTAACTAATGGATAGATATTTCTCGCAGAATTACAATGTGTAAATGTTTGCTAGTTTAAGAACTCATCCTTATATAAGCTGTCGATGTACATGTTTGGAGTTTATTAAGTCACTGAAATGTATTATTCACGAGGTTTTGATTAGATTAAGTTTATCATTAACGCTATCAAAATTCAACATTTTTACAACTGTTTATTTGTATGCGTTCTAGACAACCTTTAAAATGTCACATTTGTTTATTTATTTGGGTTTCAGACAAAGGACCAGTCCTTACTGATGACACGGACTCGGATGTGACAATCAAAGGTTTGTGGTTTGCATTGCTTCATATATTCCAGTTTTTTTTTTTGCATTCTAACCTATTCTAATAAAGACCAGTGTGGTAAGTTTAATTAATACTAAAATATACTTTTTAATTCTATACTTTTTAATTCAAAACTTTTATACAATATACACGTTTGTTTGGATTTCAGAGCTTTTGGACATCCTTGTCAAGCTGAAATCTGAAGCAAAAACATCATCATCAAGTTAGAACCATTATTAACATGTAAGAAACATTTCCTTAATTTTCCTATAGTTAAGGGTAGTGTGTTCCATACCGTTGTATTGTATATTATAAAAAATACATAAGTTGCTAAACGAAACTGCTTGAACAGCATAGCCGTAACTGTATTTAGCACTCATCCCTATGCATATCTTTGTTCTTTTTCAGTTACCGGTATGGTGCTTAAGAAGGGTATCTCAGCTTCTGCGTTCAATGTGATTCCATTTCGGCATTAATATTTCAAAAGACTGCTGTTATATTTCATATTTGCTTTTACTTGCATAATTGGATATTATGTTATTTGCACTCAATAGTTTTATAAATTGTTTTTTTTTACGAACTGAGATGATGCTATGTCCATAATGATTTTGATGTGGTTCTAGCCTTAGGTTAGGAAGAATGCTTTGCTGTAAAACAGTTTATTATAGTTTACTTTATTATTTGTTGTAACTCAAATTTCAATTTATATTTGAAGTATGATTTTATTTGGAATATATTGAGCATCTAAAGTGAGTGACATCAATAAAAAATATGTCTTAATATTCTTTGCAATCATTTGAATGGAACTTTTAAGGTTCAACTCCATATATATATGAAAATAATTTACATTGAAAATGAAAATACACTTGTTGAAAGACGATAATGTACTTATCATTGTTGTTCGAGTTCTTATAATATGAAACCGTCCATCTTTTATTGATTATTAGCCTAACTTGGAAATTTGTCGGTATAATTGTGTACGTTGTTAGTAATCATTTATATTTGAAACAACGATATCATCAAATAAACTAAGTATTGTGATATTTTTGAATTAAATCATGTATGCAAGCGCATTAAATCAAATATATACTTCTAAGTCCCTATTTGAATCGCATTTTAGGAAGTTTTACCATTTTAACTTTGTTTACGTTGAATCATCCTAAGCGCTTATTAAAACAGGTGATCCAATATCGATACTACAACACTTCTGACAATGAAGCATATGTGTCTTGATTAGCGTTATACTACTCTTTTATGTAATAATTTTTGATTTTGTAATGTTGTTTTTTCTTAATCTGAACATTTAACGATAAATTTAGAATATGTTTGACTTGACATAATAGTGCATATAAACATAGCGGTGATTTACCTACTGATATATTATAGTTTTATTTTTTCAACCCTTATTACATATCATATCCCAAATACAATTATTGTGCTGTATTGCTCACTTGCTGTAGCACTAGTTACGTCACGTCATCATAATGTTATCAATAAATGGACTAAACACATTGTCTTTTGATAGAACGAAATATCATCACAAGTTGACTCAGTATCCAAACGTTCTTTTACATTGATTACCCAAAAATCATTCTGAAAAGACGAATATCAAAGAAGTGTTGTAAAAGGATTGTTGGCTAAAGCCTTAAAGCATAAATAGGACAGCAAAAAATTAAAAATGAACAAAAATGAACAAAAAGTTAGAAATCCTCCACTATCACACAACCTAGCATATCAAAATTGATTAACTACCTATACCAACATTATATCAACATTAGCCCAAGGATATAGGATTGACCTTGATCTCATATCAAAATAAAGAAATACAGCATATACAACACAAAGAAAAAAATGTATATAAAATAAAATGCTATACATATTCAACGACTCATTTAGTCGCGTTTCAGTATCAGTGGTTTTATCAAATATTTTGTCAATGGGAGAGTGTTTCGTTTTTATCTAATCTTTTATTCATTACCAAACTGGAAGTTGAAGATCGTAGAAAACACTACCCTTCCAACAATTTTCATTATCAGTTTTCATTTCTTGACTGTCGAGGAATACCTTGCAGTTCACCAAGTTATTGAGCATCGACAATGTTGGTGGTTCTAGTTGTCGGAGACATTTGGCATGTGGTCTGAGATATGGAGTTTTGTGTTCACATTTTGAAATGAAGAATGTCTTCTGTAGCCATTAGCTGTACTTGAAAGATGTTAGGTCATGTTCTTGCAAAATGACGATATAAGAGGAAGGGTTGAAAAGTTCAAATAGTATTTGAAATATCGACAAATATCAAGGTGATCTTAACATATCTGCCAATCAAATTGAGTGAACTTCAATACAATTTCAAATTACACATTTAAAAGTGGTTAAAATCGAAAATCAACTTATGTCCAACCCTTGTTTGATCGATATGCGGGTAGGTCCGGATGCAATATTTGAATCAATGATTATCAATTTGATGTAAAAATAGAATTTAAAACCATAATCAATAGAAATTAAAAGCAATCTATATTGAAGTGATCGAGTAAAAAAGCAGAGCTCCAGTTTCAGACCAGCTGTTACCCCCAATCCGGCATATTTCAACATTTACGCGTATCGGGAATTTAGTTGAATGTAAAATTATTTGCTTTTTCGCAAATATATCCGCATTAATGTTTCAAATATTCTCTTGAATATAAAAGGAATTTGCTTGAATTGGATTGAATTCTTATTTTTGGTTATTCAAAACTCTGTTTAGGAAATACATAATTCATATAAATTCTGACAATAATACCAATTTTATTTATGCAAATGTTGAAAAATAAATCCGTATCTCCTATTTAAATAATGGTTTTAAGCTATAACTTTAAATTTATTCAGATAACAATAAAAATTTATAATTATTCCCATTCTACTCCAAAATTACTCGTGCAAAATCATTTCATACGTGATTTTGAAATAATATTTGCGTGAATGTGAACCGGATATGTTATTATTTGCTTGAATGTTTAGGAGTTACATTTATGTGTATGTCAATCAAACTTGTGTCTTCTTTTAAGAATATTCATAAATTCAATTATGAGATTATAACATAATTGCGCATCACATGATGACAAAGAAAAATACATGTAATTGTCAAAAAAGATGTTAAGATTGAAGTGTCATTTATAAAAATCATTAATCGGTTGAATTAGTTTTCAATATGCTGGTGATTGATACATAATGGAAAATTAATTCAAATGGCATTGCTTTTGAAAAAAACATGAACAATGTTTCAGATAGGTCAAGGATATGTTCAACTATTATTGATTTCATCATATCTTGGACAAAAGTAATCGAGGACCATACCAGTTTCAGTAAAGAGCAGACTATTTTTTTAAAATCATATTTTCAACTTGTTAATAATAACAACTTTCATAAATGAAACCTTAAATCATTAATCGCTTCTATTATCAAATAAATGTTTATTTCCTGTGTCAATGTTTATGTTAATTCAATCATGTTCAAGTTTCATAATTTTTATCGAATGCAATTTCGCTCCCTGTTTTTTTACGAATAAGGGAAAATTCGGAACTACGCATGAATGTCACAAATATTCGCGGGATTGTTGGAAAGTTACATTAATGCAAATACCCATTCAAGATTGAAGAAAAAGTACCGTAAACATTTACAAATAACCGTATCCAACAAAACAACAAATTATACGCATTATTGTTGGCAACACCAGCCATCAAAGAAAACTGTAAAAAATATATATATTGTAAACAATAACCCTCCCAAAACTGATAGCATGACATCTAGCATAAATTAAATAAATTAGATAGAGCAATGTCAATAGCATATAGAAACGTGTGGAAAGATCACATGAACAATCAGAACAATGTATATACTCGTTGTTTGGATGTAGACTTCACCTGAGACTTGTATGTGCATGGACAAGTCCGAAAGACTTACTACTACTACTACTACTTCTACTACTACTACTACTACTACTACTACTACTACTACTACTACTACTACTACTACTACTACTAATTACATCACAAGCCTTTTTTGTTGTTTTTCTGCGAATCATTTTGTCCAATCAAATTTACACTCCAAACATATAGCAAAAACTGCCTACTAGGCATGCGCAAACTGCACAGTAGTTGATTTGGTATAGGTTTGGAGAGTAAAATATTGGATTTGCCTGGTGATGTCAAAACAAATTTAAATATACCTTATATTCTAGTTTCAAGGTACTTGTTTATGTTGTCATCTGTTTCACATGTTGCTGTCTTTAAACGTTATTTATGTACCAATCGCCTGTCCATTTTACACCAGTACTACTTTAAATTTACCAACTTGACCTAGGCACTGACCACCGTACCGTACGGTCCGTAGCCCTGATTGTTTGTCTGCGACCCTCAGAAAGATATGGACCACTGGGCTATTTACAGCTATCGTCACCCCCATTTCAACCTCAGTTCGAATTATGAACCAAATAATCACCTCATTCACCCTCACGGTGTTTGAGCCCTATTGTTCGTGGAAGTGTTGAATGGAGGTTCGCAGAGTCGAAAGAGATCGTTTAATGTGCTGTTCAAGCCTGCTGTACCTTTACTTGATTAACAAAAATAATTGTTATGTTGGTTATCGTCTATGATATTGTGATGGCCCTAACCATATGTTGTGTGGGACTTGTTCGATCTGGGGGCAACAGAGAGGTCCATCGAATCGATGGACCTCTCTGTTGCCGGCCTCTGCTAGTAAAGATTAGATTATGTTTATTGGATAGTGGCAACTAAGGGCATTATGCACAAGGTTGAATATATTATGCAATCATTGTTGCATGGTATTATACATTAAACACGTTAACAATATTTTAAAGTTCAAATTCAGATATACGATGATTTAATTAGGCCCCAACCCAAAAGGTTGGAGGCCTATAGGTTTGTGGTGTCTGTCCGTCCGTCTGTCTGTCTGTCTGTCCGTCATACTTGTTTGTACGGGCTAGAACTTTTGAACGGAAGGTCATAGAAACTTGGTTATAGGCTCAAATGAAAGGTCTTGGTCCGTAGATGTGCCTTTTGACCATTTCGG
>LQRL01071075.1:0-12014 GCA_001703475.1 Hydroides elegans
GTTCTTGGGTATTTAAAAACTGCTAGCTTGTGCTTATATTGCTTATATAAGCAAAGTTATGGCTGCTTATATTTTACCGTTTAAAAATCTAAGATTTCACCTATAGCCGCTACTGCGGGAAACACGTGATTGTGACGTAATAATCAAAACAACACACAGTGGTTGTTCTGCTTTGGATAATGCGTTTAACATTTATACACCATAATATTGATAAAATGATTTCAATAGATGCGATATGAGCACTTTAATCGCCAAGATGTATTATTTGTCCCCTGATGAACTAAATAGATTCTATGAATGATATTTCTAATTGAGAATGAGTGAACAATACATGCACGGGAAAAAGAAGTTTCCTATAGAAAAGAAATTCAGATCGTAAAAAAATGGTATATCCAGTGAGCAAATCAACCGCTGGTAAATGCATTGTTCAATTGCAAAACGCAGTTTAGGTAGACTTTGGTCTCGCAAAAAGATATCTAAGTTTAGATTTATCTTTTAACTTTACATCTAACGTATTATGTACCCCCGAAATATGAATGATCGAAAAGGGAAATAATGATCATTCTCAGCCTCGCATATCAGATACACACCAGAAAGTAAACGAGTTGTACAACATATATTTGTTTAATGCATCTACCTCTCGGCAAATTTGAAGTTCTAGAATTAATGACGCACATGTAAAATTTCCGTGCGCCAATCTAGAAAGTCATTGCAGCGCACAGTCAAAATCCGTGTGTGCCACATATCAAGACTGTGCGCCACATATCAAGACTGTGCGCCACATATCAAAACTGTTCACTAGAATTATCCCTGTTAATGGCAACTAAATCTTTGGGTTTAACCATACCTTATCAGTTTTTGTATTGCATCTTATTTAATTATTTCAAAATAGCTAATAAGTTCTTGTATTGCATTTTATTTAATAATTTTAAAAATAGGACCTCCAAAGGTATACTCGTGAAACATTGCAGTTTGAATAAGAGTTGTGCAAGTTGTGGCACACTGTCCTAGGACAGTCTTGTTTTTTATAGTATGCGTTTTCAATTACGTTTTATACCTATATGGTTTGTATGTATATGTGTTTGTTTTGATAGTTGCTTGGCTCTTCAATATCCGTTTGAGATATTTGCCGATTATGATAATGATTCGTTTAGTTATTTGAAAGGTTGATTCAAAGCCATCTATTACCAAAGTGTAGAATTCTATGTAATCATTACGTGAGGTTATATCACCTCTTATGATTTCTTTATTAACCACTGCTAATATGAAGTGTATAGTTTCTTTACTTATATTTATGAAACAACAATAAATCACAAAGTGTATGTAATAGCTCGATTTATTTACAATTATTGTAAGCATCATTATTCACAAATCATTTATACATATTTACAAAAATGGTAACGAATGTAAACAATAAATGCAATACGGTGTTCACTCGCGTATTCACAATTTATACATGTATAATCTGGCACTGAGTTAAGCACTGAATGAATAATAACAAGGATAACAAGTAAAATCAACGATGAAATATTCAAAATAACACATGAAAAATAAGTAAAGACCTGAGTAATAAACAATCTAGAGTATATTTTAAAGAAACGTTGTCATACCGGTATATTTATAAGCAAAAGGCAACAAATTCTTGATATTCACTGAAAAATATACATTATGAATTACATAATAGATAAATAATTAAGTAATAGATATAAACAGAAGCTCAATATCCATAATAGTTCGTGCTAGCAGATTGCGAATAACCATACTGTGAACCATGAGAACCGTGCATACTAGAAGATGAGTTGTACCCATACTGAGTACTTTGCTGCCTCGAGTACACATCAGAGTAGTGTCCACCATATTTGTGCCCATTGTAAGTACCCTGAGAGTTCGTGTATCTAGCACTGTTAGTGAATGCAATGTTACTTCGCTTGCATTCCTGTCGCGATAGCTGAGTTGTGGCATTCCTCTTGGTGGATGTCTTTGAGCGATTAGACGAAGATCGCTGCGCCGCCTTCTCGTTTGCTGAGTTCGTTGTTCGCTGTTCGCTGGCACTTCCGGTCAAAGCCGCGCTCTTCTTCGACTGCATAATGGCGGCTTGGATGCGGCGTCGGAGGATGTTCCAGTTGAAGTCGCCCTTTTTGAATTCCTCTTTGCACAGCGGGTGGATGACCCACCAGAATCCGCGACTCTGTGGCACGCGACCGGCCTTCATGAAGCACTCGTTCGTCGACAGGTTGTGGCGAACGCTGATGCGCCACGCGGGTTTGGCCGTGCGGAAGTACGGATACTGTTCGAGAATGAAGTCGTAGATGTGGCTCAGCGCTGCCTTTTGTTCGTCACAGTTCATGATAGCCTTCGCGATGAGTTCCACGTAGGATTCACTCGGCTTCGCGTACGAAGCATTCACTTCCGTTGTGTCCATATCCGTATCCGTATCGAGACCGGAAGTGAAATCGGAGAATCCCGAATCCGGAGACGACGTAGTGGAAACATTTGTGCTGCTACTTCGGTTGAAGGACGTATCGGGAGTAGAGCAGAACGAAGACAGGAAATCGGCGACGGTGGAGTTTCCGGTTTTGAGCGGACTCGCGTTGAGTTCTTCGATGACTTCCTGTGACTGCTCGGGTGCCGCTGGACTCGTGCACTGCATAGCGAGGGTGAAGGCGCTCTTGACGATATCCTCTTCCGATTGCGACGCGAGCGGGTCAACTGCGTTGCTTTTGCGATCTTCGGATGAGTCACCGAAGCAGAGTTCACTGAGTGCGTTGCAGCTCGATGTGTTGGCGGCCATAGTGAATTCCGAATCGAAGCTGATCGGCTGTAATTCGTCGCCCAATGAAAGATATGATTCCTCAGCAACCATATCACAGTTCATGGTGTATTCATCAACTATGTCTGTTAATGTATCCGCAAAGTCCATCGGAGGAATGTGTTTGTCCTCCAAGATGGTTGCCGATTGATTGTCGGATGAAAACACATTGTTCATGGATGAAATTCCGATTGGCTGTTCGATAAAGTCTGACCCAAAGTCATTCATATCGAAACTGTAATCCAAATCATCCTTGTTTAATGAACCAACATAGGAACTGTTCACATTATCGTACATGCACTGATAGAGCGCCATTATTTTTTTTTTTTCGTGTTATCAGTTTATCAATATTTGTTTATTTTTTCGATATTTTATCACTTGTTCATGTATTGATAGCAAGAAGCTGTATATGTTGGAAGTATAATGGATGGGGCCTTATATATTTTTTTCCTGAGTAAGATATGGCACATGCCACTGAATATTGAGTGATTGCAATTCAGCTCATCTCCGGTTTGAGCTATTGTGTCATAGTTGCAATTAAATGATGCGACATGCGCCTGTCACTCAATTGCAATTAATGTGGACATGTGATTGAATAGATTCGCTCTCGTGGGTAATTGCAATTGACTTATCAATCCTGTGGGCTTGATTCACAAGGCGCAGTTTAATCAATGTGACATGTAATTCAATTATTCACTTAATTACTTTATTGCAATTAAAGTGTCATAAAAAATTGAGCTGATTTGCTCACATTCTTACTGATCGATTACACACACACACACACACACACACTAAAAAGAAATGACATGCGGTGTATGCTCTCTCCAAATCAAACGAAAATTAGAATAAAAGTATTTACTTTTAATCAATTAAAATTTACCCGTCTAACTCTGATTCCACTCAATTAAAAATAATTGATCGTACATATCAGCTAGATTAATATGTTACGTTGTGTATCCAGTTCTGTAGCCTTAAAATCTAGATATATTTTTGTTAATTTCAAATATATATATATATATATTTTTTGAAATTATATGCACCAAACGTATTTTCGTAAATTACTTATATCATGTGAAAATTTATTATTAAAAATAAAAACATTCTTAATAATGTCTCATATTACTTAATATAATTTCAGCTTTCACTTGTGGATTTGGCGGGTTCCGAGCGAGCGGCGAAGACAGGCGCAGGGGCCGAACAGCTTAAGGTAATAGCTATACGCAACTTAAGGTTGTGAACGAATAGCGCGAATATAACTTATGTAATCTGTTAATGGACAGAAATAATTCAATGTCCCAAGTAACAGGGATTCTTTTAGTTTTATATAAATTCACTCTATATGATAAAAAATAGCATATTTTCTATGGGCATTGCACAATCTGGATTAGGTGCATATGCTCGTTCAAGAGAGAATTCATAATCCCATTTAAGCTTCAAAATAAACTAAGAACTATGTCCCCAAATCCACATAGTGCATGCATTTATTACCATTGAAGCTCAATTGCAATCAAACATGAACAGATATGCAATCCAGACACAAAGCATTATGTTAGCACTGAGGCAAAGAAGATGTGATTTTTTAGGTGTTGACATTGTTTTTGCAACTGTAAATTAATAGAATATATATTTTACCAAATGAGAATGAATAGGATAGACGGGTGCCATGGCTCTGTGCGCTTAATTATTACACAGCAATTGTTCAAAATCGATTATCGAATTAATCAACATTCTTTCTAAACAAGAAGCCATGTCGATCAACAAATCTCTCTCCGCTCTGGGTGATGTCATTTCCGCTTTATCCAGCGAGCAGAGTTTCATTCCGTACAGGAACAACAAACTCACAATGTTGATCACATGATATATAGATAAAATAAACTATAAATATACTATTTCAAATGCCTTATTTTCATTTGAATAGGAAGCTATGTAGGTCAACAAATCCCTCTCCGCTCTTGGTGATGTCATTCCGCCTTGTCCAGTGAACAGAGTTTCATTCCGTACAGCAACAACAAACTGACCATGTTGATACACGAATAGATAACATAAAAATATAAATCTAATATTATACATGTCTTTATATTGTATTTCAATAGGAAGCCATGTCGATCAACAAGTCCCTCTCCGCTCTGGGTGACGTTATCTCCGCCCTATCCAGTGAACAGAGTTTCATCCCGTACAGAAACAACAAACTGACCATGTTAATCACATGATATAGATAAAATGTAATACAAATATTATTGTGAATGTCCTTTATATTCTGTTTTAAAAGGAGGCCATGTCGATCAACAAGTCCCTCTCCGCTCTTGGTGATGTCATTTCCGCCTTGTCCAGCGAGCAAAGTTTCATTCCGTATAGGAACAACAAACTCACCATGTTGATACACGAATAGATAGATAAAACATAGATATAGCATCAAATACGCATTTATATTCTGTTTCAATAGGAAGCCATGTCGATCAACAAGTCCCTCTCTGCTCTGGGTGATGTCATTTCCGCCCTATCGAGCGAGCAGAGTTTCATTCCGTACAGAAACAACAAACTCACCATGTTGATACACGAATAAATTAAATAATGATATAAATTTAATATTCCTTAATATTCTTCTTTCAATAGGAAGCCATGTCGATCAACAAGTCCCTCTCCGCTCTGGGCGACGTCATTTCCGCCCTGTCCAGCGAGCAGAGTTTCATTCCGTACAGAAACAACAAACTGACAATGTTGATGCAGGACTCCCTTGGTGGAAATGCGAAGACGCTTATGTTTGTCAATATATCGCCCGCGGACTATAATGCGGAAGAATCGGCCATTTCACTCACGTAAGTGGAAAATATAGAATGACAAAAATATGGCTGTCTTTTTTTATCAGGGATTTGTTATATCGAAACATGTATAATTGTGTATGGCTTTGCTTAGAGCGACGAGAAAAACAAGGAGTGTAATGTGGTTGGGTGTAAAAGTTGTTCTTTTTAGTTAGACATTGAGATGTTATTGAAATGTTCATGGCTGCCAATATATCGACCGTCGATTATAACGGGGAGGAATGGGTTATTTCACTAACGTAAGCAATATTCTTAAATTCCAAATATAGCATTAGTTCAAAGACAAAATGGGAGGAGTTTGAGGGATGCTTGCTGAACATTAATGAATGTGAAGCTATTTGTTTTTTTTTAGTGGCTGATATTACATAGTGTTTAAGACTTTAAAGCTGACTCTTATGCGTCTCCAACTTTATCTTGTTCAAAATGTTAATTAGGTTAGCACTCTATTAATAAAAAAATCATAGTATGTTAATTCTCGAATTTACTAGCACTTGCCTTTTTAAAAAATCCCATGGCAATAATCATTCGAAACTTGATTCAGTCGATGGGTTCTATTCAAGTCAATATAAAGCTCATTTATTATTTTCTATGGATGGGTTCTATTTCTAAGTAAATGTAAAGCTCATTTATTTAATTTCTTTAGGTACGCCTCGCGCGTGAAGCTTATTACAAACGACGCACAGAAGAACGCCGACAACAAAGAAATCAACCGACTCAAGAGTGTAAGGAATTATTTATTCATTGCTTTTCAGAACTTTGCTTAAATTCACATTAAATCATTACTTAGATCACTGTTTTAGTCAAATATTTGAAAAGAAAAAAAAAGACAAGGTAATTTTTTTTTTAAAAACGTTAATAGGCCTTATCGATTTCCATGTCTTGCAACCAAAAATAAATTAAAAAAAAAAAAAACAGGTAAGCGATAAATCTAAAAATAGTATATTTTGGCATTTTGTAAAATCAATGCCATCCAACTTGTTCTCCAAACGTTCTCATCGATTTTGTGAAACAGAATAAATGGAGGAGTAAAAACTTCTTTTAGTCATTTAAATGAACCTACAATGTAATTTTTCTTTGTTTCAGATCATCAACAAGTTGAAAATAGGACAAGCGGTGGAAGAGGAAGACGTCTAATTGGATCACGTGACCGGAAGTTGAAATTCCTTAATTGAATAAACTGTGAAAAAGCATAAGATATAAAACTATTATTTTGTTGTATTAATTAAATATGAAAAAAAAAGCATATGCATACCAAAATGGTTAGGTAAATGTTTGGAGTTGGTAAGTCTATAGTATTCAATTACAAAAAAAGTAACAAATGGAATATTGTTCTATTGATTAAAATCGTTATTAGAAATTATCGATGGAACTTTTGGTTTTGATATTGTATTATTATTTCATAGTTTGTGTATGTCTACTTTAGTTATAACTAATGCATTTGAATTGAAGCTATACTGATTATAATACTCATTGCACTAAGGATACTCAATTATATAAGTTCACATTTGATAAGTGATTTAGAAAGTGGCATTTTCTGTGATTGATGTGTTTTAATAGAGAACACACAAAACTTTATGAACGGACCTAAGTTTCTTGCAAAATTCCTTTACCCCACGAAATATTGTGCAATTGAATAGCAAGGGAAAATTGAACAACATTAAAGAAATGTTAATAAAAATAGAGGAATTTAATTTCGCTATAAAAGTTTTGTGTGCTCTCTTCTTCATCTCAAATGATTGTGATATTTTACAACTTTTAGTGATATAGTTTTTATGATATTATACCAAATAGAGAGATATGATGTGGCAATGAATCTCATATAAAACGTTTATTATTTGTGAAAAATTCCAAGTTGGAATTCATCTGAGAAAGCAAGATGGGCGCGTTAGCCGTTGCGTATGATTATCTTTAGTAGAATCATATACTATGTACTGAATGTTATTATGTTTTCTATGTGTTTGTATGGGCATTTCATTTGTATATGTATTCTAGTTTATCGAATGACTTACTTTTTAAAATGTGCTTTATTGAAAAGCTTTTATTAGACTGCCTCGATATTACCAACATTTACCGTTTCTCGGGCTAAAGAAGCCTAGGCGTACTCATTTAGAAAAAAATGAATAAGCTGTTATTATTAAACCTTATTATTAAATAACAACGGATTTATTGTTTTGGCGGGATTTATTTGAAAATAATAATAAAGCTACATATACAAAAGTTAAGTGATATTCTCCGAGGTATTTTAGTCATAGTTCAATCCACTAAATCTCACCTAGATGATAAATAAACTGAGATTTATTTTTTTAGAAATATTAAAGCGAAGCGGTGATCTTATATGTATGACTGTGATATAATATCTTGTTGAAATATATTTTTGAATTGAATATACTCTATTTTCACAAATAACAATATAAATTTAATGTATTATTTTCTTCTGTATAAATTTGTTATCTATATTTCATATAAACCTTAACTATATACTTAGTCATAGTTTTAATTAAATAGGAATGCCCTGAATGAAATAAAAATGAAGATACAGCAGGTACTGTAATCTGATATTTGTTGATTCCAAACAAAGAAATAGCGTGGAATTATTTTTTGATATAACGTAAAATATGAAACTCTGTTATTTTGATTTCATATTGTTCTGAAAAATTTAGACAAGTGATAATTAAACGAACATTGCAACCACTTGAACATTGAGTATGTAGTTAAATATACAAACTGTGTATGTGATATGTATTCTTTAAGTTCTTTATATATATTTTTGTAGCACTTTTATGTTTCTCTTGTATTATTTGATGGATCTGACGTTTGCTACAGGTTAGCACGAAATAAACTCTTCTTATCTTTAATAATTTGTTATTTTTCGTTTATTTTTATCATTTGGCGCTGTCCCAATATTTACATCTTTGTATTCATGTATTTATAGTAGACGTGGTATATTAAAGGGTTAAGACGAAGAAAAAAAACACTTTTGTGATTCAATCTTTTTAATTATTGGTAAAATCATTTATTAATTTCACTTTTTTTATTCAATCTTTTTAATTATTGGTAAAATCATTTGTTGATTTCAAAGTTAACCCGGCCGTGATGAGTCAACTTCATCGACATGGTGTTCATTCTGTAAAATATAACCACAGAAAATCAATGTTTCATCAAATTTTATAACATTACCAATTCTATTGCTTAATAATGACTAATTTTTAAAATCCAAAATTACACGTTGAATATTGTAAAGTTTGAGCGAGAATTTCCTTACTTCTTACTGGTCTAAATATGCGATTTGTTATCAATACCAAAAGAAATGGTTTAATTATTTCATCGGTCTTTCATACCATACAATTCGGCACCGAACAATCATCAATAAATCAATTAATCAATAAATCCATATTACCTTAACACACATCCGGTGGCGTCACATTTTCGTCATAGCAACAGCAGGCATCGGGTTCATCCAGTACAGTGCATTGGTCGTCAAAGAAACTGCAATGCGACGCCGAGTTTTCACAGGGACAACCGATTTCGCAGGTGCCTGAGTTATCGTTGGGACCACAGGCAGTACCTGGGGGATCTTCGCCTGTTAAAAACACAGCAAAGAATTTATTTATATTTAATTATTTATATTAAATTAGGAAGTGAGACACTGTATTGTCACAGGGACATCCTCATTTATTTCGAAGCTGATAAATACACACGTTATTTGATGATGAAATCGTATAACCTGTTTATGGTGTAGTCTCATAAAACACATAAGAATAGCTCAGGAGTCATAAGCAAGTTTATTCCGGAAATAGTATTCAGTCAAAAGGTGTAATGTTTCGGGACAAATTTCAGCATGTGTTGACAATGACTGGAAAGATTCAGTCAATGTTGACCTTCGCTGATTCTACAAATTGACTACAACATATATACAGTAGAACCTCGTTAACTCAAGGTCCTCGGGACCTCAGATTTACCTCAAGTTACCCGTGAATTCGAGCTAACCGTGGTTTTATAAGACTTACTTATAAGAGATGGACTTCGAAATCACCTCGAGTTAACGAGTAATTCGAGTTAACAGTGCTCGAGTTAACGAGGTTCTACTGTACATGTATATTACCCGTGCAAATGTCAGGCGTCGGATCATTTTCTCCATAGCAACAGCAATCGTTGTTAGGCAGTTCGGCGCATTGTTCGTCGTAAACGGGGCAATGGCTCGGGCCGCCGGCGCAGGGGCATTCGGGCAGACAGTTGCCCGGCTGCTCGGCGGGCCCACAGGTCAGTGGCGGGGGCGGAGTCTGGCACTCTTATAATATAATAATAAAAAACATGCAATTTAGCAAAAATAAAAATGGCGGGGGCGGAGTCTGGCACTCTTATAATATAATAATAAAAACATGCAATTAAGAAAAATAAATAAATGAATAAAAAGAGAATAAAAATAAAATATGCAAATACGAATATAGTTATGGACTATAAGTTTTATAAAGTAAGTATGGTAAACCATCCACAAACACGATATATGTGTATTCTATAGATTAATATTAATATGTAGAATTCTATCATATGCAGGGCCTAAAGTCGATATAAAACTAGATGCTGTCTGAGAGCAGCAGCATTGTGCACGTTATTGTCACAAACAAGCACAATATTTCCGGAGGGCTATCATTTGAAATATGAGCAAGACAGAAAAATCTTAAACCATATTCATCTATTAAAATGTGGACTCCACAAGACATCCTTCTCACACATAATAAAGTGATAGGGTGACAGGCAAATGAATTTGTTATTACTCATAGTGTCTTATTACTCATAGTGTCATTTCACAACGGCTTTCTCACAACGTCTTTCTCACAACGTCTTTCTCACAACGTTTCTTTCTCAAAATGTTTCTTTCTCGCAACGTCTTTCTCATAGCGTCGTTCTTACAACCATTTCTTACAACATTCCCTTGCTCATAACATCACGATACACCTAATCTTTCCTCATATTCTATGTTCAGACCACTTTATTTTCGACAATACTTGGCCCAATAAACTGAAACCTTGACGTTGCACTCCTATAATCCTTCGTTGGAAGCTATATGAATAGTAAAAACTTGTAACCACTTCCATTAATAACGATCTTGCGTTTATAAGGCACCAAATAAAGCTTGAGAAAAACACGAATTTCCCTAAGTTAAGAGGGCTGTAAATCGGACTATGTTTGTCCGATCAAACTGAGACCTTGGCGTTGCACATCTATAATCCTTGCTTGTAAGCTAAATGAACGAAAGAAACCTCTAGGCACTTCCATTGATAGAGATGTGATGTCCACAAAACACCCAACCTCAAAGTGAGACAGACGGACGGACAGACGGCTAGACGGACAAGTCCAAACCTATATCCCACTGTTTCACGGAGGGTAATTAGTCAATTCTAACACATATAATTTAAATCTTAAGTTTTCCTTAAAACATGAAGTTTATATTTATTTAGATAAAATGCGGCTTCTGGTAAACTTACCCGTAACAGCAATGATGGCAAGACCAACCAGTATGAACGACTTCATCATCTTTTCAATGATTCGAATTGAAACAATTTGATCAAGTATGAGATTATGTCTCTTATTTATACTGATATGTGTTATCGTCTCTCTTATTAATTTAAGCCATGAGAGAAAATCTAGAAAGACATTTGTTTGATAAAATATTTTCTTAGAATCCTATCAGACTTACTTTCATGAGTGCACATAAGGCTAAGCAAAATACCCCTTTGGATTTTTAAAAGAGATATTCAGCTTATACTTATTTCACTCAAAAATACAAACATATATCAATATAACCAACAATATAGATTCATAATATTTATAATTGTAAATTTGATATAAGTAATCGTCATGAGTTGATGTAATATAATGTATTTTTTAATAATATATGTATGTTAAAACAAGTCAAATAATACGTATTCACAGTGACATTCAACCAAGTTCGAAGAACATCTTAAAATTGTTTTACATATAGCAATCGAAATCGGAAAAAAAATCATAGTGAAAATCATGTGAATAAAGGCAGTGTTAAAGTAAAAAGTTTCAAGATGAAATGGAAAACAAAGATTTATTTCCTATGACCTTACATAATACTAAGGCCTTGCATAGGTACAGCTTCTACTCCAGGTTATTAATAAGTGAGTTCAATCAGATGTTATGTCTACAAAATTAATAAATTACTTATATTTTGTGTAACATTAATTCAAAAAGTAAGCATTTTATAATAGATAGAGAGATAATAGTTCGTTTGTTTCATCAAATCGGAAGTTGGTTTTATCCGATACTTTACAAGAAAATAACAAATGTATACAACTATAACATGTAGAATATTAAAATTATTTATAATATATATATGATGTTTTGCATGTATTCCTTAA